>CAEFZY010014373.1:0-58751 GCA_903066815.1 Brachyrhaphis roseni
GCCTTGGGATTCCCCCGGAGGAGCTGGAAGAAGTGGCTGGGGAGAGGGAAGTCTGGGCCTCCCTTCTGAAGCTGCTATCCCCGCGACCCGACCCCGGATAAGCGGAAGACGATGGATGGATGGATGGATGGATTTACAAGCCATAAAGATCAGGAGGAAAAAACAACGACATTCAGCTTGAAGCAACGGACATAAAAAACAAAACAAAAAGCCTCATTTTAAAACATTCCCATCAAAGTTTATGTACAGATGTAAAGTGTTAACCTGCAGACCATGATATAATAAACTACATTATTGCTTTTCTTGGTGGATTTTGACATCCTAAACCTCAATTTCACCCTGAGGAACTAAAGAAAAAGAATAAAAATGCTGAATTTAGGTTTGTAACGAGTTAGACTAGTGTTTACAAGAGTTGACTGCAGCCTTTCATTAACAAACTTCACAAATAGGTTTTTAGTATATGTAGCAAACATTATGTGAGCAGTCTGGCTGCTCTGGACTCAGGTATCTCCTCCTGGCATTAAAATGTAAAAGGATCAGCAGGCCTGTACACTCATTCTGCCCACCTGATGATTCACATAATATTAATTAGCTTCATAGTCAGACTGCATGTGAATGTTGACTGCTGTTGCTATGTAGTCTGATTCTGTTCCACAGCATCATTTTTGCACAATGTAGAAAAGTTTTTATTAATATTGGTTTATTTATATAAATAAAAAAACCCAACAAATGCATGGATGATCTAATTCCACTGCTGTAATGTGTCTCTTAACGTTGCATAAAATTTCTATCTGGCATTTAGTAAAAACAAGAAGGGGAAACTGACAGGATGAATCCATGTAGCTCCGTGAGAAATTCCCTTTCCCAATCGGCACTTTGAAAAATTTTCCAAGAAACTGAGTAACACTTAAAAAGTTATAATTACTCAAACTATTGTTGAAATAACTCTGAAAAGAGTTAAATTAACACCAATTCTGATAAGGACCAAATAGACTCGGCAAGTGTTGATTTAACTCTGCAGAATTTACTGTGTAGGTATAAAAACCACCTGCTGTTTTTGGACTTGGTGCATTTCTCTTAAAGTCTGTTCCCACTAGGAACCTTGTCTTGGCATCAGGAGTGTTACAGTCATCATCGTCCCCCTGCGTCTCCACTGGACTCGACTGAGTAAAAACAGATTTTGAGGTTAGAAAAGGCCTGACAGTGAGACTGCACGTTTTTTATTAACAAGGAGCTTGTTGACTGAGTTTTGAGGGAAAAGAATCCTACGCATGTTGAATGTGTTTCCCTACCATTAAACATTATAATTTAATGGTATCAGTACAAGTCACAGATGTTAAGCAATAGATTTCAAGTCATCGATGTCAGTTGGGAAAGATCGGCTCTTAACTCCACAGTGGAAGCATCTGTCCCACTGACTTCCTGCAGCAGCAGACGCAGTGTGGGAAGTCCAGTTCCTCAGAGAAAATAACAGGAGCAAATAAAAAAATTCAGGAAAAATCAATTCTGAGTTTCATAGCAGAAATGTGCCTCCATAATCACATCACAAGTAAAGCCTATATTCAAAGATTCACTTTAATATTTATGCATGTGGAACTTCGGTTGATCCAGAATCTGTAATAAAGTGAAGAGAGAGAATTGTGCTCTATGTTTTAACTCCATTTGCACACAGGGTGGAAAAAAATGGATGCAAATAAAAAGCTACATTTCTGAGTAAAAAACAGATTGAGACAAAATAGATGTGCCATAAATCTGACAGAAACATCTAATATGACAAGGCAGAAAAAACAACAACAAAAAGCCACCATGAAGTGGAGAACTAAACAGGTTTTATATGAACATCAGTCTCCTGGGACATCATCATTCACATTTTCACTTTTCACTTCATGTATAGAACTTCAGCATAATTCATTGTTGCCACATAAACCGTATCAACAGTATTTGGATAAGTTGACTTGCTCTTAAATTTCTGATCTGTACTCTCTCACCAAGCACACACACACACACCCCCACATGCACATACAGCATCCTGAATAATAAAAATAATATAAATAACTCAAACTTCAAAAAGATCAATAATAAATTATTCAGTTTACATTTCTATTACATGTACACACACACGTACGCGCACGCATATATCTATTTCTTGTGTGTGAGTAAATGGATTTGTTATCTCAGTTGTTGAAATGAAACTCTTCTTATTTCACTCATTAATAATGAGACATAAACAGGATTAGATGTAGCTGAGTCTGAAATGTTGCCTTCACACAGTTATTACTTTTAGGAGTCTGAAATGTATCTGTGGATCAGTAAATGATCCACAGATACATGGATCATCGTCAATCATCGTCTCAGATTAACAAGATCTGTTATTCTTCAGAATAAAGTGCAGGAAAATAAACACCAATTGAAGACAAACCAGGTGCCAAACTTGATGTTCTTGATGAGTGTATATATGTTTGGACCATTGAGTCCGTTGCCCCAATGCTTTGTCACTTCCTGTACTTCCTACTCTCAGTTTACTTCTCCAATCATTCCAGTTTAAAAAAATGTACAAAACAGTTTATCTCCAATGAGCCGCTGACAGATCGTTTCTCTGCAGGCCTCTGAGGGTTCAGTAAATAGTTTGGAGTGTGTGCAGAACTTAGCAGAAATCCTCTGACAGGTTTGAAGTCAGAGGCAGGAAATTATGTCATGTTTGCTGGCAGGGGGTTCCCTGTAGGCTTTTTACATACAGTGTAATGCTGAGCCTTCAGCTGATGTCTATGACCATGCGACCAGTAAGTATGAGAACTCAGCTGTTTGTATGTTGAATATGATCCTCTGCATGGGATTGCTCTGTGGTGTATTAAACCAATATTGTTCAGGACGGATTTTTTTAATGTGTGCATGTGAATGCATGCATGTTTCACTCATCTTATCTGGTTATTGCACATACAAATAACATGTATGCGTTATTCTAGGAGGACATGCCATTGACGAGACTCCTCAGTTGTTTGACCACAGTCTCGATCAGTTTCTGTTTGTCTCTGTCGTTCTTCCTGAACTGAGAGAAGATGTTGTTCTTCTTGTTGGTGTCTTTCATTCTGAAAGCAGAAACAGGAGTCTGTGAATGTTCTGGTCCAGACGAGTCAGACCTGACATCATCTGTTAGTGTGTGAAAATGTCTGACTGTCACTGGACACTGGAACAAGTGTTCAGGTTCCTGATGCAGCCATTTAACCAACTGTGTGTTTGGTCAGCGTTCACCATGTTTAGCTAACAAGAAGAAATGGGTCATTTAGATTTCAAATAGATTCTAATATGGTTCTTGATATTACAATCATCACTTCAGTTTCTCTAAGTTTTAGCCACAGATCTGTCACTGCAAACAGTCAGACCGCCACAAAAACATAAACTGCTTTCAAAGTTAAACCCATTGTTACTCCAGTACACTGCTGAACAGGAAACGACGACCTTCAGTCACACACAAATACACTGATTGATGCTCTGGGACCAATGGTACGGAAAACAGTTCACACAGCAAACCTAACAAAGATAACATTACTTAGTTTAACATTTTGTCGATAAATAACACTTTTGCCATCACACTATTTTTCCCTGATTATGATAAACAGTAGAAACATTCTATCCACACAAATAAGCTTAACTTAGGTCAATTACTTGTGATGTATTAGGTTTTTGTCATAAACAGGGTTATTTGTCAGAAGATAAAGGAAACAGAGGTAAACACCTGCTGCTGTAATTTCATATTTAATTGGGTGAATGTGTTTATTTCACACTGAGGTCACTATCGTTGTCTATGTGACAGAAAGGATGAACTATCAGTGCAGCATTTGACCCTGATGGTCATGACCTGGTAAACAACTGGAAGGCTGGGTCGGACTCTCTGAGCCGGTTTGGATCTGACTTTAAAGAACAGGGACTTCTTTATGTCAACAGGTGACTGTTCATCGTAGCAGGCAGAAGTCATATGTGGTGTACCCCAAGGTTCATTCCTGGGACTCCTCTTATTTAATAACAACATCCTCCCATTAAATCGGCTTATAACAAGAAATTAGATTTATTACCATAGCTGCGCAGATGACACACAGCTCTATAGTACAATGTCACCAGGCATTACTTGTGCACTAAACGCATGTAAGTAAAAAAGGGAACGTGAATATGGTGGACCTACCCCCTGTAGACTCTGCAACAGCAGCAGGAGAAAAGAAGAGCAGAAAAAGACAAACTTTAGTGGAAAAGAAATGAGGTTATGGAGGAAATGAGGCTATGGAACAGAGACACTCAGAGAAAGCCAAAAGTCAACATCTCCATCCAAAGCTTCAGTAGAAACAACTAAAGTCTCCTAAATGAGTTTATATTTTAGCGATGTTCAGAGTCAGAGTTTGGATTCCAACAGAACTGATATCAACTGTTGAGAAGAAACTTTTTGGTAGAGTGAGCAAACTCCTTCATTTGTTTCCACAAGAACAACCATGTTTGGTTTCACAGCAATTGAGGGTAAAAAAAAACAAACCTGGTGAATTATTTTTAACCCCAGCAGTGTCTGGTGGTCAGAGGCACTTACTTCTCAAGCAGAGCCAGCGCAGTGGCTGGGTTCACTCTCAGGTACTTGGAGTTTGGCTGACCATAGTCGGCCAGATAAGTTGACCAGTCCCATACCATGAACAGGTCCAGGAGCTGCAGAGAGAAAACAGAGCTTCAGGTTTAGAACAACAGCCAGAGATTTATGATGTTTATGATGATTTTCATAAAGCTCTTAATGAAAACATCTTTCTCTAACATTTTAGTGTCCATTAACTGCATCTGTAATTCTTATTGAGTAGATAAAATCCAAAAATTTAATTTTGGAGACATGAAGCTGGCATTAAATGGACAAATTAGTATTTGATTGTATTATTTTTGATAGCCTAGTAGTCTTATAATGCAGGTTTCTGTGTTTTGCAAGTTTTTTTGCAGATTAGGGACTAATCTGTATTAAGCTGACATGCAGATGATACATGTTGCGTGAACCGAGTCACGTCAAGTAAGCAGGAGGTTGTGGATAGATGGTCTCCCAGGTCACCTCTGATGGTGATCTGAGTGGAGCTGCAGTTGATACCTTCAATCAACCTCTGAACGCTCTAAAAAAAGAATGGCCAGAATTGTATGACTTCCATTTCTTTCACAGACGATTCTGATATTGTTTCTGATATTTCTGACTATTTGTTTGCTGGTAGGAAAAAAACTGAATTACGTTGTGACGATACTGATAGAAACCTTAATGGTTGCCTTGAGAACCACACAGCCTTGGTGGGATGAAGGCCTGTTGAACTGTGATTCAGTTCAGAGGATCAGGTTATGTGATGTTGGTACATGGTCTTCTGCTCTCCCCACTGACCTGTGGTTAACCTGATGGAGATGACCCACCCCCACCCCATAACAGTGTATGGTAACGTCACAGGGTGAAACAGCTGGATGTGTGTCTTGCTGATAGAGCAATTACAGAGCAGCTTAGTGATAATAGCATTATTCATTTGGCTGAGAGACCGATACTTAGAGAGGCTCAGCAAAACCCCGTTCTTCCCACCTGGAGTTCAGTACTAAGCTCAGAGCAAGAATTAGGAAGTCAAAGAACCTTTTAAAACTAAATCATTAGATAAGAAGCTGTTGTCACTCCTAAAAGATAATTCTAGTTTTGATTGATAAAAATCCTTACATTTCATAGGATACTACTCGTCCTTGTTTCTACAATAGAAATAACATGATTGTTTATTTATTCCAGTTATTTCGGTCCCTGTCAGTCTCTGAGAGCGGTTTGGCCCAGTCCTCACTTTCAGCTGGGAGAATGTTTAAGAAGTTACAAATGCAGCTTGTTTTAAATCCCTCACTTCATCTCAATCACTCTTCATGAATTAATGTTGTAAAACTGATGCATGTTCATTTCTAACAGAATTTAGGATTAGCCTGTGAGTCTAGAAGCAAACCAGACTTTTACCAGTGAGACAAAGGGGTTTTCTACTCAGAACCGAGTCTCTACCCAGGCCAAGTGCTAACAGCCAGGCTACGCTTGTGGTTAAAAGGCCAGGAAGTCTGACTGTTCACCTGTCGTAAATCGATGAAGGCCAGCTGGAGTGTGTCACCTTGAAAGCCGGGCACTGGCTCTGAACTGGCAAACACTGGAAGAAACACAAACACAGCCTGATATTAACAATTTTTATGTTAATTTCTGGGAACTTTTGGCTCTTAATTTTTTTCAGAGAAATGGGTTAAATAATGAAAATATTTTTAGCCAGTGTCAACAGACGGTGTAATGCAAAGAAATTATTTTTTCTTAAAAATCTCATCAGTATGATACAAAAATTGCTATGTACCATTTGATCAAAATGCAGTTAGACAACTATGCAATACACTCAGCTTTCAATTCATATCAACACATAAACATAGCACTGTATATTAAAACTACAAATATTTTAAAACCTTAGCTGTGACATATGGAAGCCCGTTTCCACCACTCTGTTAAAAAAAATTAAATAAATGATCTCATTATAATGAGATCGTATCTAACAATAATGGAATACTACCTCAAAATAATGAGATAGTATCTCGTTATTTTGAGTTACTATCTCATTATAATGAGATAGTTTCTCAAAATTATATCTTTTTATGAGGCACAACTGTGTTGACAGTTGTACTTATTCCATTGCATTCATATTCGTTATAAAATCATTTTCTGATTTTTTTTTTCTTTCTTGCACATTGGATTTCTTTTGTGGAAGGTGATAAAAAGAGTCTTATTTTTTGTTTTACTGGGCACAATTTAGTAAATTCCTTAATCTTGACCTCAACAATGAAGGAAACTAAAATGTATTAGTCATTTTAAGTAAACCATAGAAACAAATTGTAACTCATTCATGCATTTTAGTTTTACAATCACAGTGTAATGAATGCAAATATTAAGATAGTATCTCATTATTTTGAGTTACTATCTCATTATAATGAGATATTTTTTTTAAACAAAGTGGCGGAAACGGGCTTCCATAGTAACATTAGCTGTGAAAAATAATGTTGAAAAAACACATTTTTACAACTGCAGTTTTTACATCAAATAAGAAATTAAATTAAAATCACACATGAATACGTCTGTTCATGCGATAAGTCATTAACAACTATGGCAGCGACTGATGTAAAGAGTCACATGAGATACATTCATAATTCAGTCATGGTGCTGGCGCTCAGCATCTATCAGCCAATCAGAGCAGATATTAGCGTTTTATTTAGGCGTTGGAGCGACAAGCCCCGCCTACTTGGAAGCAACCACGTTTGTGGCGTTTTAGGGAAATTGTAGTCGGCCATTTTGCAGAAGAGCTATGGATTCAATACGTTAGAATGACACAACTTGCTCAGAACTGTGTGATACTGTGAGATGCTGCACATTGTCAGAAAAAAACCCCCAAAAACCAACCATCAGCCTCCTACTACTTCCTGTAGTCTTCTTCGCCAGTAGTGACATCCAGCTGTTGATCACAGTGATTCGAGTGATGCTAAAAAGAAGTGTTACGATACGTCTGGAAAAACCACTTCATCTTAGCACAAAAACTTGAGTTTTGTCAAAATTGGTGTGTTTCCTGCCACGGAACGCCCCAGTGCTGTTTTTCCATTGTATTTTCCGGGGGTGAGGGTATAGGGGTTTTAAGCTAATTTATTTTTGGAATTCCAATTCCGAAAATATTTTTATGCTATTACAGGTAGAACAAGCTGAGAAAAACTTCACCTTTCTTCATACTCACATTCACATTGCATGACATCCAAATTGAACTGCTGTATGGCTCCCATACTGATCTGCTTGAGTTCTGTATCCAGAAGCATCTGCATAAGCGACGTGGACAGATGCTTACAAGCTGACATGCATGCTGTCTGGGCCACTTTCCCCTACAGAGAGAGAAATTGGGGATGGGGTGGTAATAACGTAAAGCATGAAGCAAGTCAGGAAAGAAAGGAAGATGTTGAGGGTGAAAGAAATGAGGGAAATGAAAGTGCGGAAGGAGGTCAGTGTTGAACATCAATAGAAGGAATGAATTGGAGGAAGGGATTGGATATGAGAAAAGGTGGGCAAAAGACAAATGAGGAAAATGGTCAATGAACAGATGTGGGGTCGGCTTTTCTTCCACCAAACCGTCTAGATCAACAGTAAATATAAATGTAGTGAAGGAATTCGGATCTAAACGAGTCAGAGCAGATCCTGTTTTCTACAAGCCCAAGTACCTGAGCAGGCTGGAACTTCTGGGTTGTGAAGTTTGCTTTCTTTCTGTTAACATGTGGTTTACTATATTTGGGGAACTTTGAACTTGGCAATGCTGTTTTTTTGTTGTTGTTGTTTTTAACTTGAAATAAGAACAGCTCTACCAGGCATACCTAACAGCTCGGGAGGGAGAGAAAGAAAAGTAACTTCAGCAACTTCTAGACAAACTTTAGATAGTTTCTGCACAAATGCTGCAATATTTCCCAAAAACAGTAGCAGTAGTTCTCATATTTTAAAAAGGATTTATTTTTTTTATTATTTTTATTCCAACTTGTTCCATTTCAATGCTAGCTTTCTTTTACATCTTTCTGCCTTTCGTCTACTTTTTAAAACATTGGAGAAATTTTAACTTCCTTTTCTTTATATCCAAAGCAGCAACTCATCTTATTATTAATGTTTGAGTGCTACTTTGAACAAAGTGCTTATAGTCTATATTAGTGATCACAATTTGATTATTTATCATTTATATGTTCTTTATCATTTAATGTGAAAAAATTCTTATCATGATAAGAATTATTGTTATCACAATAAATTTCAATTAATGATGTTTTAAATTCCCTAAAACGGTCCATCTTGATTGTTAGTTTTACTATTTTCTCCTCAGTATGTGACTGATGTCTTAATGAAACATATTATTAATGGGAATGTTTTTTAACAGCAGTATTTGTAGTGCTCTGGTTGTTATGTAGTCACAGCCATACAGTTGCCTTTAAAAAGTAGTAATAAATAGTTCTTACTGTCACTTTTATGGTTCTCACAGTAGTGCCACAAAAAATTGTGATAAAACTTGAAGTCCACATTGCCCACTCCTAAGAACACGTGGCAGTTTAATCACCTGTGCTGGTGTTGTTATGTGCATTGCACTTTGAGGCATGTTGGAGTATACAAATACTTTTATTTTGCCTTATGCTTAAAATTAAAACCTTATGTGGTATTTATCTTAAATATTAGAACAGCCAATCCCCAAAACACTGCTTCATTAAATTCTGTCAACAAATATTTTGGTGCAACCCAGAAGTTCCTGTCCAGTAGCATTCATAACCGGCTCTAGACCAAAGCTGACTTTCAGTTCAATGCTTGAAGAAATGCAGAATGAACACTAAACAAACACTGAGGTATTGCCAAACATTGTTGAGCTTCGACCACCTTTCAGTGCCCTCTGATACACATCATGGTGCTGACCCATGCAATCTGATAGGAAACATTCAACTCAACAGACAGAAATTAAAACCAGAAGTAAACACATGCAACCAGGAAAATGGAGCAAACAAAACTGCAACAGGGAATAGTTGGTTTTATGCGGTTCCAAAATCAATTTTAAAGTGACCACAGTATTGCTGTACTCTATTTACAAAATCTCTTTACTACAAATATTTGTTCATTTTAGCCTCTGGAAGCACATAGAACAGAAAACAATCAAAAAGTTTTAAGAACTCTCTCAGGGGCTTGTATCAGCTTTACTGCATTTCCACTGAATCCTCTCTTATTCAACACCATACATTATCAGAGGAGCTCTTGCAGAGAATCTAAATGTTACTGGTTTCCATGAATGTCATCAGTAAGGAGTACAGGTTTGCCAGTGAAACCGTAGAGCAGCTTCCGCAGTCAAACAAGCATGCATTCATGTTCCCAGCTGGCTGCAAAATGGCAGCAAAGTGGAATAAAATCCGAGCAAATATACTCACCGACATTGATGCATGGTCATTGTTGTTATTCTGAGCAGAAAACCCAAAACCAACCAAAAATAGAAGAAAGGGGGGGAGGAGGGAAAGGACAGGAAAAAAATGCAGCAACAATAAATGGAAAGGAGGAAGCAAATTCAACCAGTTGTCTTGGATGCTTGAAGAGTGAAAATAAAAATCAAGGAATAAAACAAACTGGCATAAGTAACATTTCATTGGAGAAGGTGTGAATGGGGAGGCAGGATGCATTCTGGAAAAAAAAACAAAAAACACTCAAACTGAAAGAAAACACAACAGATGGTGCTGAAGAGCCCACCAACCAGTGGCCCACTCAGACTGGGCACCAGCACAGGATCAGCCTCAGATGTAAAAACAGAAGACTAGAGGGAGCTGGACGCAAATGAACAAAAACATTCCTCACCTCCACATTTACAAGAAAAACCGCCTCATTAAATAAAGGCAAAAATGTCTCTAAAGACCAACAACACAGTGACTTTAGTTGTAGTTTACACGGCTGTATATTCAATGAGTCCGTTAGAGGCTTCTTTAAACTTACCGGAAGATGTGTGAAGACCTGAAAAGTAGAACGAAGGAAGTTGATCAGGTCCATGAGGTATCCTGAGGCGCGGCCATCAGACTCCGACATGCTCCACTCATAGTCTGCTAGCTGAATGAACTCATCAATCTTCTGGTTTAGCTTGGTGTAAATCTCTCCCTCTGCAGCATGGCGAGCGTCCTGACAACAGATTTCACACTTAATATCTTCATCTTTCTGCACGGCCTTAAAATAAAGGCATAAACATCTCAAACAGGAAGCACAAACATGCTCTGAGTCACCTTCTGTTCTGTGTGCTGCTGTTGTCTGCAGTACTGCTTGACTTGTATCCTACTGACTTGTACCAGGTTAGGTGCTTTCTAATTTCTTTCATTTGTAACAGGCCCTATCAATGTAGATTTTTTACTAATCCACTTACTGCAGTGAAGGAAAAACTGCATTTTTCCTTCAATATTAATATTAAAGGAAAAATGTCATATTATATGAAGGGAAATGAGATTTTGACCATAGATCTGCAGGATCTCTGACAACTTGTTCGTAAAGCTACACTTAAGCTTTGACAGCGAATGTATCACTTTATAATCAGTAGAGCACCATGGCGGCAACAGTCAAATGACAAATTATAATGTCTTATTATAGTTTTAAATGTCATGTGTCACTGCCATTACTTTGCTCCAGTATTTTAAATTGTTATAAAAGCTGATTCATCAAACAGAAAATAAATCTGAGATGAATGTGTCCTAATTGTTCTGCTTCCATCTGGTTTTTACTCTGTTACCTTAAATGTGGATAAGCCGTAGAGTCTGGTGGTGTGAACTGTTTCGGGTGAAACGTTGGTGATGTTGGTTATGAACTCCTCCAGGTATTTACAGGCCTGTTCCAGGTGAGTGGTGTTTATAATAATCTGCACCAGCTGTAGAGGGAAGGTGACAGTTTTTACAGCAGATGATTAAATGCTATGTCACATTGAAATAGGTGAGATGGGGTGTATGTGCGTGTGTGGGGGTGTGTGCGCGCATGTGTGTCAGAAAGATCCAGTCCCACCTCAGTCAGTCCTATGTGTGGTTTCTTGATGAGGTTTTGCAAGCAGCTGCTCAGAGTTCTGGTCAGCAGCAGGTTGGTTGATTTTCGCAGCATGTCGTCGATCTCTGTTGAACTGAAGACACAAACAACATTTAGCTCCTGCAGGTTCAGCTTTTCAGTTTTTACAAAACTCCCAGAGTAAGAGAATGGGGGATATGAGGTGTGAAGAAACCTCCAGGAGAATATGGCTCATGGATAAAAGAATCACTTCTAGAGTGGTTTCAATGTTTTTCTAACCTGTTCATGTATAATTATGGCAGCCTTTAAATACAAGTGAGAAAAGTGATGAGGCTTGTTGCAAATTGTGTTCAGTTTCTATTAAATGTCATAATTTCAGAGGTGATGAACTTTGTTCTTAATGCAAGCAACTGGAATGTAAGACAGTGCCACACCTGCGGTGCAGGGACTCTGAGAACTTGAGGCTGGCATAAATGAACTCTTTGACCTGTGTGTAGATCTGAGGGACAGACTGGGACATCGGCAGCTTCTTAGGGAAATGCTGCTGCTCACACACAGGTAGAAACAAAAAACACCAAAACTTTAATGGCATGTTGGTCACATGAAAGTAATGCTTATGAGAGCATTATGCAGTTTTGGCTCTTGTCACCTTTTCAATCTCCGGATCATGAAATGGAAAGCGACTGGTCACCAGTTTATACTCCTCCTCTGTTTCCACTGGGATAGGGCTGTAGTTGTCTGACTCAAAGATCTCTCTGTGCAAAAATAACAACATTTAATGCTTGGTTAACATGTTTCAAAAATCAACTGAACTAAAGCAACGTTGGAAACAGGAACAGAGCAAAATCCTTCTACAACATGAGAGACTGAGAATCAGACAGAAAACATCTCCAGTACTTCAAATTGTTGCGACTAATGCTGGCTCTAGAATCTACTGGATCAAAGGATGTACTTAGTTTTTCACATGCAGTGTTTCCACTTTGACTTCTTCTTTGTTAGTATTAAATCTGTTGTATTAATGTTAAATTTAAATGGCTTTAAAATATGACTATGACTAGATTTGATTTATCACACTAATGTGTCCAAGCAAAGAACAGAAAGATGGCGTACTTTTTGGTTGACGCAAATTGGTTTGTGGAATGAACTACATATTCCACAACAGAAGTAAAGAATATTTTAAGGCTGAAAAAATAAAAACAACAAAAAGAAGAATAAATAAGAAGTGTTAGATTTTGGCCAATTAATTATTGTGACTTGCTTGTTTCAATTAAATAAAAATGTCCTATCTGAAGGAGGCATCTTCCCTGTAGAAATACAGTTTTAGACGGAATCTCACCTGAAAACCACGGCCCATTTTTTCAGCAGTGTCTCATTGTATTGGTCTCGGACCTCGAATAGCAGGTCAAAGAGTCGATTCACTGGGAAACCATAACCCTGTGTGAACACATAGAGGCACACAAATCCACATGTCTCAGTCAAGCTTCTCATGCAAGCTGATTAATTGACGCAAAACTCTGAACAAACCTGCAGTGTGTCAGCGCAGATGACTATGAGATTCTTCAGCTCCAAAACCAGGTCAGGGTCATCACAGTAGGACTGGAGAAGAAAGTGATCAACTATCAGATTTACACCAAGAGAACTAAACTAGATGAGAAAATAAAGATGTTCTGCTTTTTAAAACAACACTTTAAAAAACATAAACAGATCTTATTGAAATATTCCTATTTCCAGTTTTTAAGGGTTATGTTTCTACAGGGAAACTGTGAGAAAATTATAATGGTGACTTTACTCTAAAAAGAAAGGAGACAAATTCTAACCCTCTAAAGTCGTCTCATGAATCGTCTCAGACTGGAGGAAGACGCCTCAGTCTTGACTTGAATGTATCTTATGAAAAGGGTAACCAATGAGGGGTGAGGGGACGTGAATGAACTACTATCAACAAGCAACCTGAAGGTCTGGTGATATTTATGATTAGAATGCCAGTTTTGTTCATTAAAGTAACTTTAAAAAAGCAAAAATTACCCCCACAAACACGTTGCTGCTCATTGCAAGGCAAAATAACTGTAAGTGAATATTAATGAAACATGTTGCAATCCTCTCTGTGAAGAGAAGCTTCTTGTGACTCTGCTTCTGTCAGTGACCCCTGCCCCCATGCTGTGTAGCCCATTCTCTGACCTGTTAGCATAATCCCCTCAGTGATTTACAACTGAGTGGAGTCCAGCAGTCAGGAATATGCCCTCTAAATCTGCTGTTATTGTTGCAGTCTGTCTCTCATTAAGCCCCAGTGACCTCTTCTTAGGCCACATGCCTGTGTGGGTTTTGACCTCTTGTGTTGAACATCATCAGTGAGCCTATGGGTGCATTCACCTCCACTGTGCTATTATGTATGAGTATCAGTAAAGGAAAGTTCTCCCCAGAAACATAGATCTCCATTATTTTTTTGAACTCAACAGTCTCCTTTTCTTTCACAGAATGTATCTGTGTTTACGTTTGTCAATATTCCGCTAACTTTGAAAAAAACACAATGTTGCATTGTTTCTTATTTTCCGTGAAATAAGAAACACAATAACTTTAAAAATAACATGTGAGTAAGTCTGTTTGTCCGATAAGTCATTAAAAAACACGCCGCGCCATCATCCTGAAGTCATCTTCTTCATCTTTCTGCTGTTGATCATGAGTCTTGTGATGCAAAGAAACTGTTTCCACTGCAGTTTTTGGAAACACACTCATTTTGATACAGTTGAAAATCCACCTCACCAGAGCGCAAAAACATGAGTTTTTTTTGCCATGTTTCCATTAAGCAAATTTATTTTCGTAATTCCAACTTGGGCCATTTTAAGGTCAATTAAAATGCAGCCAGTGCTGCTGATGGTGTGTGTGTGCATGTTAGTGTGAGCGTCAACCTACAGAGTGTGTGCGGAGCACAGCAATGATCTTGGACAGGGCCATGTTCCACAGTTCGTCGGTGAACGCTCTGGTGACCAGCCCCCTGGTGGCGTGAAGGATGTGGTCCTCCACTACAAAGAACCTGACGACAAACACACACACACCCCCACACACCCACCACTTGAGTCCAGAAACTTCTAGTGCAACCAGAAGCCAACCAGACTGAAAGGCACATCTTACCCCACAATCTGATTAAAGTATCGTCTGTAGCCTTCTACAGTCTCATGCTACAAACAGAGAGAAAACACATCATTTCAGTTCTCAGACATTTTTGTGATAAAATGCAACACCATGCACCCTGTGTTGCTTTAACACAGGGTGCATGGTTTAATAAGAGGCAGGACTCAGAATGTTTACTTTTGATTCTTGTATTTTGTGTCTCGCAACTAATAAATGCAGAACACTGCTTATTGACAAAGAACTGGAGAATAGCATCTTTATTTGAGCACCAATAATTTACATTTGCACATGCAGTGAAAGACACAAGGTGCTCACCATGTTAGCCTGTGGCTGCAACACTAGGCGGGCCTGTTTCTTCCTCTGCTTCCTGTAGTAGTTCTCAAATGTTTCTCTGTCACCCTGAAGACACAATATTTATAGAAACAGACTAAAACAGATGGATTTTGGGATGCAGCATTTAGAGTAATTTAATGACCTTTCTACAGGAAAAAGATTTGCATGAAAAAGAAATCTGCTTTTTTGGATCAAAACCCATAAACTTTTCACATGACAGTTAGATGTGGAGAGATACTGAGTGTTGTTGGCTTTTAAACTTATTGAATAAATCAGCGAACAAAGCAGGTCCGTACAGCTGGATGCCCTAATGTTCTAATGACTATATGGACGAAGGACTAAGGTATTGTCGTTTTTTTCATTCAGTCTTTTCCATCACTGTATGTATCACATTATGTGTCACACCTCCTTGTCGAGTGAATTAGCAGCAGAATCACCTACCAGCACAGTATATATATGTAGACATCTGTAGACAGGGGAGAAATCCACCAGGTCCTGAGCTGTAAGAACCTGGAAGACACAAGAGAGAAAACATCAGTAATTACACAACCTTCACACAAGACAGGAAGTGAAACTCCCAACAGTTTGTTGCCAGTCAGTTTAATAATCGCTTCAATAAAAACAGATGTGTATTTGTGATAGACATTGAGACATGTGGACACAGAGAGCTGTAATAATTTAAAGTAAAACACTTTTTTTTATTCTAGTCTCACCTCTTCATCTGCTTCCTCCTCGTCTCCAGCGCCGTCATTGGTCAGCAGGCCGTTGGAGATGTGTGTGTGTGTGCGTCCGCTCAGAGAATACACAGGCTTGCTGTAGTGTCCTGTGTGGACCTGCTTTGCCACAGCACTGTTGAAGGTCCTGTGCTGCTGTGCCTGGGCAGAAGCACCATATACAAATCAGACATGCAGCTCTGTCCGTCTGCCAGTTAAAGGTTTGGAAGAAACAGTCCCACCTGTCTCATCGCTGTCTCTCCAACCTTGTCGGAATGCTTCCGGATGCTTTCCAGGAAGTCCTTGAGGTCTGACATTGAGATCTCTTTGATTTCCTCCCTCAGTCTGGGAAGATTTTCTGCCATGATCTGGCAGAACCTGTACTGACTAACCCTGTGGGGGGAGGGAGGGGGGTCACAGATACCCAGTCCTTCCATTGTGAAGTTACACTTTAACTTCACAATGACTTGACTTTTGGTTACAACAGCTGCCTGCCACTAGTCATTAATTGCCAACTTTCCTTTGATATGACTGGGCTCTGTCAATTATATGTTTTGTTTTTGGAGCTTTATAATATCTTATCCATTATGATTTTGATTTAATAAATCACAACCAGAATACCTTCTTGCAAAGTCAGTTAGGAGCTATTTAAACATTTCTTGTATAATTTCCAGTCACAAACTTTGACTGTGTGATCCTACCTTGGAATATACACCTTCTCCAGCTGCTCCATGGTTTTCAATGCAGCATAGTATCTGGGGGGAGTACAGTTTCAGTTAAGATGGTTTACGTGTGAGAGTTTGCATTTATTATGATCTGCAATGGACAGCCCTGCGATATTAAAGACAGATTTGCTGAACTTAATAAATCGCACTATTGAAACATCTGTTCTGAGTGATTCTCAGAAATAGTCAGAAACAGTAAAACAATTGAAACAATATTTCAATTGCTTTACTTAATATCAAAAACATTAAAAGAAATTCAGACAAATAATCCATAACATGACAAAGAAGAGCATGGATTTAATTAAATGCAATCCACTACAGTGAACACAACACTACTTGTAAAGGTGAAATGGGAGGCGTAATTTGAACAGCAGTGACTTAACATCCAGAGTTGATTATTTGAAACGGAACATTTCAAAAATCTAGACAGGACTGAAAAGAATAGAACAGCTGATCAGATTAAGATCTTGTTTGACCTTTGACCCAAACAAGATGGTATAACAGACAGAAGGACTTTCACGAAATGTTCTTCACCATGATGCACACTCGGACCAACTAAACACGGCCACAGAACCTTTGGCTCTGGTCCCAGCAGTGGGGCCCATCCAACTTTCTTCAGGAATTTTTCTAGTTATTATTATTATTTTTATTAGCATTATAGACCTGAGTCTGGTATGTGTATTAATTATATGAGTTCAGCATTGGGTCAGTGTGCTAGCTCTCATCATTAGGCTGATAGGTGGGCTGTGAAGGGATCTAATTGGTAGGTCAGTGAGTGTAAAATTTGTTGTGGACAAATGAATAGAAAGACATTCTTATAAAGCTCATGATGAAAAGGTTCGTCAGAATGCAGAGTGAGAGGACACAAACGCTACCAGCCATTGGACACCAAAAGGAATTCGACCAGAGCGCCAATGCTTACATAACGCTGTAATGTGCATTAAAGCACATAGCACATATAACAGACATATCAGACATGTTAAAAGTACATATCATACATTCACTGGCAAATCCAGAAAGGTTCCTATTGGAGTGTGACTGGCTGAGCCTGGCTCTGGATGCTAGTGGGTCTGCCAATGCTATACCGTAGCAGGCAGGCAGGGGGGCTTTGTTGTGAACAAGGACACGATGAGGGTCAATTGTCCTTCCAGTGAATAGCTTCTTCTTTTGGTTCACAGTAAACGGGTCATTATTTTCCTGTCCCAAACAAACACCCTGCCCTTATCTAACTCAGCAACAGCCACAGCGGAAGTTCATGAGGTAAAAAGGAAACATGATCTGGAGAGTTTAAATAAATTGTCTGAAAGAATGATTCATTTACTTTTGTTAATGGATTGACTCTAGATACACTAAGATTACTGAGAAGACGTTGCCATGGCTTTTTAAACTTCAAACAACAATTACAGGCAGAAAGACATCCACAGAGTAGGACGGAGAATGTGGATGAATCCACATCCTCATAACCAGCTCACACCACGTAGACCATGGGTTGGTCAGACACCTCCAGAAACAAATGGTCAGACAGGACCAGCAGGGGAGGGAGACGAGCCACTCCACCTGGCCAGACTACCACACAGAGATCAAGGGAGCGAACTACCCCCAACAGCCATCGGCCCCCACCCAGGAACCCATCACACCACCATAGAAGCCCCTCTCACCTGGGCAGCATGCATATAACCATCACCTTTGAATCTACAAAAAAAAAACAGCCTGTGCAACACCTCTGTGTTTCGTGTTTGAAAGCTGCAAAAGATTAAAGATTTCTGTTGCAAATACAAATTGTACAATCAACCTTTTGTTTCCCATTAGCTGAGACCTAGCTTGACCTAACTTCAGTCCAAGCTCAGTTGGTTTTAGCATATCTCCATTGCTACAATCTAGCTTGTAAGGAAGTGCTTCGGGAGATCGTTACCTTCTTGAATCCAGTTGCTCCTTCAGTTTGCTGTACATTTCAAGCACTGGAATGGAACAGAACATAAAAAACAGAATGAGTTTGTTGTCTTAATGAGACCTCATTTTTCAGCTGGTTCAGAGTCAAAGAGATTTTTCAGAGGAAAAAGAAATACAAACATTGTTAGGGACTTGTTATTGAATCTAAACTGGTCTTCTAATGATAAAAATATATCTATGGCGTATGTGACACACTTAAACACAAACCACTACAATAACAAAGTTATGCAGGCATTGTACCTCATGATTTGTGTCACATTTCTAGCGCAGCGTGCCATTTCCAGCTTTGGTATTTACATCTTGTTACATGTTTGAATTGGTCTATTGAAAAATTATTTTCTTTGTAAAGAAAACATCCAAAATATGTGGTTTCTGCCTTGACAACAAATGTGAGGATGAATTTTGTAATTTTTCGGAACCGAAGAACAGTGGTTTTGTCAGGAGATTCTCTTAGTTTAAAGAGACAGTGTGCAGCTGATTCCACTCAACTGGTTCACACTTGGGAAATATTTTACTACACAGACATGGAGACAACTAAAGTAGTCAAAAATGACTTCCACATAAAGATGATCCATGCTCGTTCCACAGTAAATTAGTAATTCAAACTTTTCATTTCCAGATTATGGTTGTTAGTGCGGATGCTCAATATATCAACACTAAAGAACAGTGGTTTGGTCACACAAAATTAACAATGGACATTTATTTCCACCCTGTTGCCATTTGTTTCTGGAGGTGGAGGGCAGAAAGTTGGTCATGTTATGTTTGTTTGCTCAGGTAACAGTGACAGTGATTCACAAAGGATTGTGGGAAGTTTGACTGAAGCAGAGAAGCAGTGGTCAAGTCAGCAGTGTGGTTGCTTTTTACAAGGTGTCAAGACGGTAGTGAAATATAAAATATATAAATAATGTTGGTAAATATCAGTAATCATCCACAACAGCAACATTAATACTGGATATTGACATCAGTCCAAAATTTTATATCAGTGTTTTTTTTTACATAGTTGTTACTGATGTCCACTTTTATAACATACATAAAAACAAAGTTTCTCATTTTCATTTGAGTCCAAAAATCTTTAAAAACTCAAACTTCCATTCTGTCTGTATGGTTGCAACACTACATACAGTCACATGTGACTGTATGACAAAAAGTCACACAAACAAAGGCTGGCTGTTCTGAGGAAGGGACTGAACTCCTCCTACCAGAAGAACAGATCAGAACTAGCAACCAGTGCTCTACCCCTGGGATGAGGTCTCTCAGGTAACAGTAACCTGTGTCACCTGGTATACAGAGCTGAAGCTTCTCCACTGTGGTGGCCATGTTCCTCTGCTGGATCCGACAGCGAATCACTTCCTCTGTCTGAGCAGTTACCTGGGGGAGGGACCACACAATCGAGGAAGACAATGAAAAAGAGGTCACCCTGTTGACTACCAGGTTAAAGAACGGTCATGTCCACCACAGAACTGAACTGTTCTTGCAGATAATGAGCATGTATCTGTCATAGCAGGAAAACAAACGGCACACTTTGTCCTCCACACATGCAGGACTACACTCCTACATGAACTTACATCTCTCCCTGCGTCCTGTAGTCTCCTGTTAGTGTCCGTCACTTGACCCTTTGAAAACAAACAGACATCAACATCAAAGCTCTGAAATATCTCCTCTTATTCGTCTCTACTGTATTAAGGATTAAGTTACAAATTCTAAAAAAACTAATAAATCCATTTCTGAACTGACTGAATAGTAAATTTTGCGTTACAGTACTTTGAATAATTTAGAGTGCATTTGCTGCTCTGCTTCATGCCCTCTGCAGCTCACTCCCAGCAGCTGCTTAGGCTTGTTATCAGCTCATTGTCCATGAAGGAGCAAGGACAAAGCCGGGTAAATTCAGATTAACCAGGCAGCGGGGACCTGAACCCATGGTCGGTACACTGGGCCTTTCATGGGCATTAATGGCTTGTAACAGGCTCTTTCTCACAGATTCAGTGACAAACTTCTCAATTCTGGATCTGGATTTTTGAACTCTCGGCTCTTGTCACACAACTGAGAGCCATGACCTAATTGACCAGTGAGCTTTTTGAAGACTGGTAATTTTTTTTTAAGCAATGAAGAATCCAATCATGAAAATATACTAACAGCACAATTTCTTTCCTGTAGCTACAAAACATAGATTGTAAACTTTTGAAAAAAAAAAAAATAATAATAATAATTCTGGTGAACAATGAGATAACATTACGACTTGAGGTAAGCAAACAAATACTGACAAAGGAAGCAACATTTTATACTCTGGGTTCACAACAAACACTAAGAAAAAAAAAAGGAAATATATATATATATATATATATATATAGATATATATAGAGATAGAGGACCAGACACACCACACACCTAAGAAACACGCAGTGCCAGTCAAGACACGAGGCAGCCAATTAGAGAGCTTCTCATGAAGCTGAACTAAGGGATTCTGACAACAGACAGCACCTTCATCCTCCTGGATGTCATTGTTATAAATTTGACTTTCTCTCTATAAATCAGTTTGGCTTCATTAACAATACATGGCACCTATTCTTAACTCTCTTCCCCCAGAATAGCTTCCTTCTTAAATAAGTCTCCCAGGCATGACTCGGTGTGAGATTTTCATGGCAGGTTCATTGTATTTACATCACAATTGAAAATAAAAGCAAAGTTGAATTTATCGTTATTGCTATTTTGATTGTTCCACACATCAAAATAGCTTGAGTAAAAGTATGAGATAGACACCACATACATTTTGCTCATCTTAGTTTCGTTTTTAAGTCATTTCCCCTAGAGTTGAGAACAGGCCCAAAAAAAACCAAAATCAAATTCGACTCAAGCCAAGCCCAGAGACATTGTGTCCAGCTCACTCAAACCCAACTAATTAAATGTAATAAGAGGCTCAAGTCCAAAGCACCTTAAGTTGTTGCCAGTTTACTAACAAACCTCTGACTGCACTATTCTGGCTTAGCAGCAATTTTAGCTTTTGTTTTATAACATCTTCCACCTCCATTTTGTCACTTCTTGTAACTGCAGGGTGAATAAAGTGCAGCTCTTCTAGGAAGTGTGCAGGTCGAGGCCAACTGCGCATTACGTCTACAGTGCACTGCGATTAAACTCCTGCACCTTACTTTCTTGTTCAATAGGGTAAATATCTACTGCTCAATTTAAACTACAATAGTAGATTAACACAAGCTTATATTGTACATTCTGATCCGTTCCATTTTCTCTGTCATATGTATTGAAGGTATATTCAAAAAGCATCACAGAAGCATGAGCCTGACCCTGCCCAAACATGAAGCATATAATCTAGGCCCGACATGGCCCAAACTTTGGATTAGGTTCAGGCGTGACTGTTACTGTGTAACATCCTGTCACCGCAGTCACTCTGACACTTTCTTTGGCATCTCGTTTAAAAGGCTTTAGCTGCGGTTTAATCCATCGTTTGCCAAAACAGTCGATTTGTGTATGTGAAAAATTCTATTTGATGTTTTGTAACTTTCTTTCAGGTGGATTCATTTTGTTTGAAACCTTTCTAGTACTAGTGTCCTTTATGCAATAGTAATTTAATAGAAAAGTTGGTGAAGAGAGAAAGAAGAGACAGCAAATGGCCCGAGAACAGGAGCTGTGTCGAGGACTGAAGCCTGTGCACATGGTGCGTCTGCTCTACCAACTGAGCCACACAGCATGCCGGATTCATTTTAGAATTGATTTATAAATTGAAAATTACTTCAAAATCAGATGCTAATTAAAATTTCCTTGCACAACATCGTTCTGTTATCTCTAGTCTTCAATTTTCTATTCCAAGTTTTCTTGTCTGCTGCAGTCTTGAACCAACCATTTATTCTTATATAAAGATCCCTTCGGGAGAGCATCCTTATTCGTTTCCTGGAGGCATATTATTGTGTTTGCCTAGAAGACCTGTTTCTCTCTCTCTTTCTCTCGCTCCCTCTCTCTTGCCCTGTCCCTCCTGTGTATTTGTGCTACTATGGTATCACCTGTCTGCCATGATCACATGATAGGCTGTCCACTGAGAGCTCATTAGCTCCACAACTGCAAGGACTGTTCTGCAACAACACAGAGATAGTTTATGAAGAAATTAAAATACACCGCACACTCTGTGTTGCTTGGAATCTAATTAAAGGTATAACCGAATTTGTAAAGCTGGTAAAAATGTAAAGTTTCTCAACGTTTCACTACCATCAGGTTATAGGAAAAATGTTGACTTTCAACATTCCTTTAAAAGACCATAAATAGACAGATTTATGGTATATATTCTTTAGTAAATGCAAATTAGTCAATTTAAATTGACTAATTAAAACCCCCAAAATTAAACAGAACAGCAGCAACAGTACATCAATTTGAAAATGATATATTTTTTTATTTTTAAAAAGGTGAAAAACATGTTTTTCTTTCGGGTATTGAAAAATAGACACAACTATAAGCAAGACTGACACAGAGTTTTTTTTTTTGTTTGTTTTTTTTTAAAAATATTCGTGCTCGTGAACAGACCCCATTTAAGGACCACACATGCGACCAGCCTTGGCGGTTCCATCACTAACCAGCCATTGCATGACTTCCTGATGGAGATGAGATTTGTGACGGCAAATGAATTTCTCCTTGAGGGACGATAAAGTTGTGAATAGAATTGAAAACGGGACTAATGGGCCAGAAAAAGTGCATTTGTCCTCCGTCTCAAAGCCAAAATCAGATGGGGAGTGCATCGAGGTAAGTGAAGAGATGAAATGCATGTCAAGGGTAACAGACTTGCACCCGGACGCTTCCCAAGAATGACTGGCTATTACTCTTGCCTCCGTCAAATACTTCATCCAAACTGGCATCCCCCCCCCCAGTGTGGTGAGGACAAAGTGATCATCAAATGCCACAAACAGATGTGAGGCTGCATTCAAAATGCCACGCCATCCTCCCCCCACCCCCACCTGTATCTGCACACACTTCAACTCACTTATCACGGTCCATGAAGAGCTGCTGCTGACTCTGAGAGGAGTTTAATCTTCTTGCTTTGAAGTTTTCTCTCTGTGAGCTGCGATGATATAATGGAGCCATAAGTTTCCTTGAAATAATCCCTGTTCCATTCTGTAAGGTAACACTCTAGAAGCAAGGCTGTTTCACTGATGCAACTAAGTTGTTCCCGAACTGTCAGCCGACGTTTAGAGATATAGGAAAAGCTTTTCAGAGATGAACAACTCAACCCAGGTTTGACTTGTCCATATATTGTGTTTTTGGGTTCCAGTCAGTGATGCAGTCTATTTGCATATAACCACTTAAAATTAGCAGAGATCTATATCAAGCCCCACAATACATATGACGTCCAGGTTGTTTTATATTATTTTAAACTTTTGAACGTAAGGGGATAATATCATTGTTAGTCCTTGCAAGGTTGCTGGGGAGTTGGTGCCTATGGCCAGCAGTCAATAGATGCCCTGCACAGGTGGCAGGTTTACCTCCATGAAGAGTTAGGGTGAGAGTGAGAAAACAGCTGCGTCGGACTTGGTTTATCGGACATTAGCAAAACATTATTAGGTGTTCAATAACAAGCTAAAGAGTCAAGAGTGTTTGAGCAGAGTTGCGGGTGAGAGGATGCATTGAGGTGAGTAATGGGCACAGAGGTAAGGCTAATTTGCATATTTATAGGACTCTGCATAGAAAATTAGGCCAAATTGTGGAGCTCTTCTAAAGCAGCAAAGTCATTTAACCTTATACACTTTCAGGCTTTGATTAAAATATTCGTATGCGTTTTACTTTTACAAATATTTTCAGAACTTTAATTAAAGCTGCTGTAAGTGACTAACATATATTTGAATGTAGAGTGAATGTTAAACTTTATTTAGAGAGACCGGGTTCACTATTATTGATCGTTAAGTTTCAAGTTCACTCCCAGTACAAAACAACATAATGCGTACGTCTATAATCCTGTCATGTTCTTTACTATAGGCAACGTAATAAAATTGCGTAAATGAGTTGGAAATAATTAATACATGCCATGCCATGACAATTTTGCTGAAAGCTTTACTATCCACGTGGCTTCGTTCATGAAATAAAGAAGGCCAAGTCAAGTCATATAATTTTATGTTCTGCAAAGTCTGAGTTGCCAACTTTGGCCTCTTTCCAATGCAAATGATTTTACATGAACCTTACACTTTGCATGCAGTGAGAGGGGTTCTTACTGCAAGGGCTGAATATACACCTGAGGATATCTGAGGCGCTTTAAGCAGGATGGATATATTCCACCAGTTCTCCATTTATTGGCAGCTAACTGCACACTTCAAAGCTGACAGTGCTCTCTCTTTTTCCAGGTTCTGATTAGTCAGTTTGCCTTCTGCTTTTTCAGCCCTTTTGTCCGTCATTCCCACTCAGCTAATGACCCTTGTCAGTCAGAGATGTAACAGTCAAGCAACGTCAATAGATGTCTCCACCCGTGATTAGGTAATGAACTCAGCACATCCACGTTTTGGCCGGCTTCGATGCAAACAGGGGGAGCTCAGAACATGGGCTCTGGCATGTGGCGAGGGCTCCACAAAAGTCACTTGTGTGGAACAGGACGGGAAGAATGAGCTAGCTGTTGGAGGCGAGAGTGAGGGTTGACCAGAGGACAGCGAGGAACCATCAACACTAGCTTCCTTTTTAGCATGAGACAGGAGATGAGGAAAGGGGTGGGGCAGAAAAGCAGGATAATAATGTCTTCAGATGTGGCAGAGATGATGAGAGGAGAGGAAAATGGCTGAAGACAAGAGGTGGAGGATAGAGGCAGAGGAAGAGGAGGAGAGGTAGCGGAGCGGCGTGCATTATTCATCCGTGCTGACACATCAGAATTTGTGATTCATTGGGAGAAGGGCATCAGTCAAGTCACAACCTATCTCTTAGCCTTCACTCATATATGCACACACAGAGATGTGATGAGCACATGTGTAATTGTGAATGGCCTTGCAGTTGAAGGAAAAGGTAATAATTATGGGTCTGAAGCGGCAGAGTGATCTTTTAGAGTGAACAGACTGAGACTCAGATACATATTTACATAAGCAAGCACTGGAACAGGTTTCGCCACATATAGAGGATGTCTAACATGTGTTTATGTAAATATAAATGACTTATCTGCTTGTTTGCAATTACCATTGTGCAGCCCATGCTACCTCATGCTAAGGTTTTTACATACCGTAGTATGTACGCTTATGTTTTATGTTGTTCCAAGCAGTCACATCTATTTGGAATGAAAACATCATTTTGTTGATTGCAGGCTTAACCTCGATGTAAATTACAATGGCTTTCTCATATCCTTCATGCACTGTACTCCTACTGCATTTCAGCCATTTTCTTTTATTTTAATCATCTTCATGTTATCCCTTTTAATCTTTGCTTACATTTAAATCTTTGACTTCAATGTGTACATTTCTGATAATAATCTGCTTCACCCCAGCCTTTATCCGGGTTTATCCTAATCATCACCTAGCCTTTTTTGTACTTCAGTTTAGCAACGTGCATCTTGTTATACGCATGTCTTTTTTAAAATAATTTTTCAGCCTAGTTGTGTGCTGAGGTGTAAATCGACACTGCAGTTACTGTGGGAATGGGAAAGACAAGAAAACACGCCATTTAACAAGATCTAATATGTGTGAATCACAAAACAAATATCACCAAATTTGTCCATATCTTTAGTCAGAGTAGGGACTAAAAACTTTAAAACTGAAGAACTACAAATAAGGGTGGACCCCAAACTTACACATTGAGGATGGACATCTCATAAAGTGAGAACTGCAGCATAAAGTGACTCTGTTCATTTTTGATAAATGTCACAAAGACTACATTTAGGTTATGCATCCCTGCCTTTTTATGTTGCTATATTGCATGCATTGACTAAAAACTATTTTAATCCAATCCATTGTTATTAAGTAGTCTATATAAATGAAGATATTTAATTGTTATGGGTAGCAGTGAAATAAACTGACATGATCACGCTTTACTCAGTAGTCTGCATGAGTTTGCAACAGTATATAGTTCTTGTTTCAGTTGCATCTGCATATTAATTAGTATAGCAGCTCTCAAGGTTCTAATATGGATGAAATAATTAATTGCATAGACAGAAACACCCTAACAAACTGCTATTAACTGCCACTACACAAATAACCACAAAATGAAATGTTTGCATCAGTAATCCAATGGCTAATTGCCATTGTTAATAATAATAATAACAATAATAATAATAATAAAAAGACTTGCAAAAAGTGAGTTTTTTAATTCTGTGTTCTTCATAAGGTGAAAAATGCATGCCCTATCTACCTGAATGTGAATAATTATGTGGCAAATGCTATGAAGTCTCCTCCCCACGATATCAGCAGAAACCCGTCCTAAATATTTTACAGCCAAGTTGCTGCACGTCATCTTAACATTCATGTATGTAATTGGCTGCAAATTGCAATTATTGTTGCTAGAAACTTGTAAAACAGAAAATGGATATTGGGGTTTAAAATACTATGCATTAAAAGTGGGCCCATTGTCCACCTACACTAGATAATGTGCCTCAAGAGTCTGTGTGGTGATTTAAAGCTTTAATTGAAGCTTAAAAATGTAATCTCACACAGATTACATATCTCCCTTATCAAAGGGAGATATCAAAGCTGGTTTCCTGTTCAAGCTTTGAAACTAAAGATTTTGTCATTTAGCAGTTCAAATAAAAATATCTAAATTTAACAGAGACTACAACATGCATGACTTAGTTGTTGTTGTAAATGTACACTGAGGTGTTAAAAAGTCACACTTTCATATCCCTCCAGATAAACTTGAATAGATCATAGTGATGCCCCTCCTCCAGCTGTTGCTGTGCACTGCCGGTCAGATGACTGCTGTTTTCACTGGCTTACATACTTACGGTAAAATAATAAATAAATAAATAAATAAATAAATAAATAAATAAATAAAAGACTGTCATTGGACAAGGCTGTTTTAATACAGTTAGCAAGCTGTTAAGCAGCTAACTGTAAGTCACAGAATCAAACTAGCCAACTAATATTGGCTTTTTAATACAATGTTACTCTGCAGAATAGGGGTTAAAAAGGTAATAGAATATTTTTATTAGGTCTGAAGATTCCATAGAGATCTATTTGAATTGAAATATTTTAAAAGGAAAATGATTAATTATTGTGGTTTGCAGTACCATATAAAATATGTTGAAAATGCAGTGATTTTATTCAAGGTTGTTGTATTTTGGGAATCTCACACAGGTGCCTGACTGGACAACTACAATAATTTTTTCAAACCTTCACACAAAATTGAGAATAAAAATTGCTGCACCAATATCTTCATCAAAAACCACAAACGGCTGTTGATAAAAACACGTTAACCGGTGTTGCCTGAGCATGCTACGTTCTGAATGCTGGATGGCTGCGGATTATTTTCCAGCGAGCCTTGCATCAACAAGACAGGAAGCAGAGAGGAGCCAAAACATTGCTGCTTGGATGGCTTTGAAAAGGTCAATTAATATCAATGCCTAGACAACAACAAAGTGTCTGCTTGTAATGCAGGTGGTTAAGCTCGGGGTATCAAAGTTGATGTTCTCCTTCCTGCCGGCTGACTGGTGCACAGCAAACCCCCTAACTGAGAGCGTCTAAGATATTCTGACAAAACCCTGAAGACGGAAGGAACGGGTCACATGAGAGGAGAGAGACAGAGCGCGAAGCAGTTAGTGAAAGACTGGAAATAAATCTTCAATGAAGCCTTCGACGTGAAACCCAAGCTGCTTTACTGTACAGATGGGACAGAAAACCACTGAAACCACAGGGTGGCGTGTGTTTTTTTTTTTTTTTTTTAATGTGCATACCATCACAAATCATGCCATCATTTCATAAGGTTCTGCACCTGACAGTTTCGAGATGGAATCCATGTGGCACCAAGCATGTTCAGACTCCTGGACGTAAATATTTAATCCGTCTCCAAATGACAGCCTTTCATTCTGCTTCACTGTGACTTCTCCCTTTCAGAATTATGTAAGCCTTAAGATCTGTGCCTTTCTCCCTGACATCACAGCATCTTGTGCGTCCTTTTTGTTGACAAGAGTGAAGGTAGAAGACAAAGTAAAAACCAGCAGGGATGTTCTCCTAAAGACAGGAATCCATGCGTAAAAATGACTGATTAAAATAATTAGTGATGCGGAAATGGTCTGGAAGAATAACCAGCAAACACACACTGCCTCTGAGAAAGAAAAAAAAGAAAAAAGAAACTGTCCATTTGTGTGCGAGGAGGAAGACCTCCCTCGGATTCACCACAACAGTGCAATTTTCCACTTTACAGAAAGCCACACAGCGGAAGCAACAAAAAACCTTAAACACGCATTAAGAGTTTATATGATTAAACTCCTCCAAACAAACAGCAGCCCTTGGAAAAATGTGTCAGCTCCAATAGATGTATCACTAAATTACATTTTGCCTCTCATGCTTAAGTGGCTTTGTTAAAAACAAATCCTTCAAAGTGCAATTCCAAACACTAATAAGGAGGTCTCAGAAACAGTGGCTATGTATGGAAATGGGTTTAGTTTAAGCATTGCTACAGAGCAGCAGATGCAGCAGCCGCTCTATTGTCTTTCCAAATAAGTCCATCCGCTTCGCCACCTGGTGCCTTCCACACCTAAAGTCATTCTAATATTAGTTTAATGGCCCATATGCATTCATAATGTGTCTATGATTGCCTGGTGAGAAGAGTACAAAATCACATTATCATAATGGGATTTTTAGTTTGCAGTGAAATATGAATAAAACATAGCAGAATTTCCAGACTTCTTCTTTTAAATGAATATTCAAGTTGTTATGCTGGGTATTTGTCTCCTCTTTTCCCCACCACCCCATTTTCTTCTGCTAAATAACCCTCCATTATACAGCTGTTAATGAGGCATAAAAGCTAAACTAATTGTCACTCCCTTCTTTCAATAGTGCCATCAAAAAAAAAAAAAAAAAAAAAGCCACTTTAAATGAGAGAGGATGTGGAACAAAGGCTCTGCCAGTCTGCACTGGTCCCTTCACGCTGCTGCCCAGCCAACAATGAGAAGAAGGTGACAGGGGAACACACTCAAACGCGTTTGCCAGTCAGACCCTAATCTTTAATTCAGACTGAGATCAGGGTTTAGAGAGTGGGGTGGAGGGGGGAGAAAAACACAAAGAACATTGACTGTCAATGTGGAATAAAACAGTTTCGGAAAACACTTCCTTCTTTAGTTTCTACTCGACAAGTGAGAATAACCAGGCTGGGTGGGGTGTACACCGCTGGCCCGTGTATTAACAGTAAAAAAAAACAAAACAATGCAGAGTGCCGCTCACCTTGGTAAGGAAGTGCTCCGTTTCTTGACAGTTTGCTAAATTCATGTGGGGATGTTGGCAGCAGGAAGCCTCCTTGGAAACAGCGAGGATGACTGTAATCCAGTGGCAGCAGCGGAGCTCCGCTCAGAAGAAGGTCTGCCTTTGTGCAGGAGGCTGCATGCTCACATCGCCGGTGTCTTTCCTCCCTCCTGGCTGTCCGATGTGATCGGGCTTCTCCGGAGCGCAGCGGGTCACGGGGCTGCCGTTCTCAACCTGTCTGTCGGGGGAGCATTGCTGATCGGGGAAGGGGGGGCCTCAAATAGCTACTGCTGGCTCGATGCTCTGCTCCCTGCTTTCTTGCTTAATCCCCTCCTCTCTTTCAGTCTCTCTCTCTCTCTCTCTCTCTCTCGCTCTCCTCCCCTCCCTGCTCCTCCTATCTCTTACCGGAGCTCTCGCCTCCTCCTCCCCCTCCTCTCCCCTCCAACACATGACGTGATGCAGCCAGCATCTCCAATAGCAACCGTATCCCCCATCACCCCTATTACCCCCATTACCAGCTCGCATCCACTCCCCCAACCCCCGACTGTCCCCGGATCGCTGACTCGCGCATGGAGGTGGATGCTGAGGTACCTTGCTACAGTGTATTGGTGTGTCGTATCCCCCCGCAACCCCCCACTGGGCTCCCGACGGGCCAAACTGAAGATAAGCACCTTCCAACTTCATAGTTTGCCATAATGCTTCGGCTAATTATATCTGCTGGCAGCAATAGAGAATCAGAGTGTCCAGTATTAACTCCCACAGAACAGACGTACAGTATGGCCGGACTTTTCATTCCCCTTGGTCAGGAATTTTGCTGTATATCGGAAGACCGCAGCATAATAATAATAATAATAATAATAATAATAATAATAATAATAATAATAATAATAATAATCTAATGAGCCTATGAGCATTTATGTCTCTTAAACTCCAAGACTATGTTTTAAAACTAATGAAAATCCACAATTAAGATTGTCAGAAGATTTCAATTTTCCATAAAAGCAATTAGGAGTTTAAAAACAGAAATGCCATCAATAACAATCACTGGGCAAACTGCTGATGTGACAGTTGTCCGTTAGACATTTTAGTAATTAGAGCTCACTGACAGTTTCAGAAAGTAGTAGTGTGAGCAAGAACAGTAAATTACTGACAGAGTGCTATAGTCAAGCATGTAAATTAAAATTTAGTGAAAGGAAAAAGTGGGGTAGAAAAAGGTGAACAAGGAGCGGTACGACCTGAAGGCCATGGCGTACAACTGCCACGTTCCTTGTGCCTCTAGCTACTCATGAACCACAGGTGTCAGAAGCGTCTTACTCGAGCTGAAGAGAAAAAGGACTTCACTGTGACTCATTTGAAATGAAAGTAAAATTTAATTTTATTCAGAAATGAAGATTAAAGAGACATGGCCTTCTTCGAGACCAGAGTAACTTGGAGGTTACTCTGCACTGATACAGTAATTCATCCAAAAGATATCTGAACAAATTTTTGAGTGCAGACACTGTACTGTACACTCAGACATATAAGTAGACTCACATTTGTGTGATCAAATAACAATTTTATATATTGTACATAATATTTAATGAGAACCTAAGTGGTTTTCATCAAATCAAACAGAAATGAACTTTTGACAAATAATGTTTTCAATTAATCAAGATCAAATATGCGTCTTAAAACTTTAGAGAATTTCCTGAAACAAATTGACTTCACTTTGAAATTCAAATTTGATGAGCTACACTAGAAGAGATAAAAAATATCAACACTTGATCAGAAATGCTATTAATTATTGAAATACATCTCTTTGTACGAAATAATTACATTTCTTTCCAATACAAACATACATTATTTTCTAAGTTCAGACTTATTTTATTTAACCTGGAACAGAATTTGGAGAATGTTTTTAACCTTGAAAATGAAATAATGAATAATGAAAAATGAATGAAATTTGTCTTTTTATATGTATTCCCTCTAAATTCATGAAAGCAATTCAGCAGAACATTATGCCTTAGAAAATGTGCCTAATGAACTTCGGTTTATTAATTTTTTGATTGCCTGTAATATTGACATTTATGTTGTACATTTGCCATCAAGTGCAATTTATAATCACTGACGACCGCTAATTTGTTCACAATCTCTTTCAATTTTTATATTTTTATACCTACTTGTGTCTTCTTCTGCTTGTGTGTGAGCAATTGGTCAAAGACAAGGATGATGTCATCATTCATTCTGCTCCTCTAGTCATTAATACTCTGTGCTGCAACCCAACAGGGATTTTAAGTATGGAAACAAAGCTATAACCGAAGCAAACCCCTTAGGGTTTGATAATAAATTACCAGAAATACAAGAACTGACTTGTTTCTTTTTTTTTTGTTAAAGGTTTGGTCTTATTTAGGTCACACGGCATGACAGTATTAGCAGCCACAAGGGCGAAATCTAAGGTGTTGTTAGTGTGGCGATGCAGGTCGTTCTGACACAACTAGATTTCTCAACGGAGGTTTTATTTCTCGCCGCTGACCCCCTGGCAACCCTCTGCAAACAGAATGAGAATCAGCCACTCTCCAGTCAACCAAGATTCATCATCATTTAGCTGCATTACCAACACTTATGCGCCCCCTAGGAGTGTGTTAAAAGCCATTTTCTTTGAATTTGTTGACATGGAAATTGACAAAGTTTGCTAAAAATAAAAAGACCTACAAATCAGATAACTGCCATCATCTTTCAGACTAAAAGCAGCATTTTCACAAGCCTTTCACAAAGCGTTTAAGAGACAAAGGGTTCTGATTTCATTACCTTTCTTTGTTGCTACTGACATCTAGTGGGCGAATTCTATTATAATAGAGTGTTTTGTGGAGATGGGAGAGCACAAAAGCTTTCAGTTTATGGAGGCTTTTTTTGTCATAACTGTCACATTGACAAAGGGGAATAAAAATAAGCTTAATTTAATAACTAAAAATATCCCAAAACATATATATCACCCAAACACACAGACATGGATTTAAACCCAGCCTTAATAGCTGTGTCTTCTGAGAGGTCGTAAGTTCAGGGTTCCCTCACATTTTTATTTTATTTTAAAATGTTATAATTTAACAGACGCAAATAATTTTTTCTGAGAATTTTTTTCAAATAATGTTTTGGCTGTCTTAATATAAATATTCCTTTTAAAAATGCTTGTACTTTTGTCAAGTTTTATGATTTATACGTGGCATAGATCATGAAGTTTCAGGAGTGCAGCTGGTTTTTGATTTGGCTGACTGGCACAGAGGCTGTTTCACCAGTTAATTTAGACCACTTTTCAAATTTGAACTAAACTGCTAAATCAAAGTTTGTGATTTCTGCTACCCTTTTTCTGCATATAAGGAGAAAAGTGTATCAGTGCTTTGAAATGTAAATAAACCACTTTAGATCAGGCTCAGTTTAAGAATTGCAAGTCAAATTTCAAAATGTTTAGGAAAGACAGCAAAGAAAAGGTAAAACAAATTCCATTCTTTTTGTGAATTTTCCACGAACAGTTAAGGTTAAGACAGCGGGAAAGCACCTTCTGAAATAACACGACCATCAATTTCAGCTTAATGACAGCTGGGGTGAGTTGCTGCATGAGATGAGCAGTTTGCCATCTGGTATCATCTAACATTGTGGACAAGACACCTGCTTCAGTAAAAGCACGTTAGCAGCTAATAAATATCTGAGGTTGAGCGTCCGGCAGTATATATACTCAGTGCTGTGTCTGCTTCCTGTAAGGTTAAAGCAACCTGCTGCTGGCTGTGTGTTCTGTCTGCCACTCACCCCGCCTCACAGTATTGCGTTACCATATTCCCATTTTCAGAGCTGAAGCTAGGGAAGAAAGATCCCTAAAATTAGCAAGGTGGGTGCCCTGTCTCCACCGCTGCCCAGCAGCAGTGACGTTAATTGCAACCTATTTATACTCAGGGAGTTCAGGACCCAGAAATATCAGGTTTCTCTTATGTTTTATTTTAGCATTCTCAGGTTTAAAATGACCTGCGGAAAGCCTTGAGATGGAGAGCTGAAATGTGAGGTCACAGATCAGTGTTTAGCAACATGCACTCCAACAGGGTGAACAAGACAGCTTATTTTAATTGTCATGAAATTTTTTACCAATTGGTTTTATATGATCAACTGGCCATACAGTATTGCATTACAATTAGAAATGAAAACACAGTGTTTCTGATTTAACTGGAATGAACTGTGTTGACATGAAATGAACTTGATTGTAAATAGCTGCATGAGATAGACCTGACATTTGTTGCAGCTCTTCACTGGAAATAAACTGAACTGATGCGACAATCTCGTGATAAAAACACGGACACACATATTATCTTTTAATTCTGAATTTTATTCAGATATCTCCAAGACACTTTTGCTCTCAAGCCGTCATCAGGTAAAATGAATGAGTTCAGTAAGAAAGGCGGCGTCAGCTTGGAGCCTGACCGTACGGATTCCAGAGTTCACAGAGCCGCTTGGTGTGCTTTCAGTTTCACACATCAGCAATAAATACAAGATCAACAAAAAGGAAGTCTTGTGTTTGTAAGACTAAGACGCAATAATGGCTGAAGGAGCCATCCATTTCATTTCTGAGCTGCATTTGAGGTTAAAGGGCAAAAGTGGGACTCTTTCATGGACACACAAATGTCAGCTGTAATCCCCAATAACAGTCTGAAGCGGTCTTATTGACATTCAACTGAACACAATAGCTGCTGGTGTAATTACAGAAAGAAGATGGATGTCGACATACTTCCAAGCTTTGTAATATTAAACAATTTGCTGCGAGAGGATGAGAAAACTAAGAAAGCATTCTTAGTTAATACACTCAGAAGACAGCAATTTACTGTGAGCGAAGCTACCAGAGTCAATTATCTCCGTCTGTAGGATAAGCATGTGCCATTTAGAACAACAATTCTGCAGAGATACTTTTAGCTTGGAAAAAAAGAATACCTCTAATTGAAATAAAACAAACTGCACAGGCTAGAAACACTAATGGAGTTGAGTTTGTTGCTGTCCATTTTATGCAATCCAATCAATGCCAATTATCTCAAGTCTTTCAAGTAATTGTTCTAGAGGCTGAGAAAGAATATTGGAGTCTTAAATATTAAGACACTGAAGTTACTAGTCCTCTGTTGAATTAGTGTCCTTGCTTGAAGTTACACTTTTTCTTTGAAATCAGTTAAGTCAGTAACAGAATGTTTGGCACAGTAATCTAAATATATTTCCCATATTAAACAGACATTAAGTAAAAAACCTGCTAGTTGAACAAAACAAGAGTTGAACTACCATGACATTTCATTTTCATGCATGTTCTCTGAATATCTTTATCGGATGCCAGAAATCAGAAGCCTTCATTTAACAAAAGCCTGATCATAGTGTGATGCTCCTTTTTAGTTGGAGAAACTCTAAAACAGAGGAGGTGGGAGTAAGTCATCAATTTGCTAGTCACAACCAAGTCAAGTCTTTTCATTCAAGTCACAAGAAAAGAAAGAAGACAGAAGTTCAGCTCAAAGTCATGCAAAGGAATTCTAAGTGAAGTCTCAAATTGTCAACTTAGAGTCATAATCAAATATTACTAGTTTGCAAAAATATTCGTAATTCCAAAATGCATTTATTTGCCAGAATTAAATGTTAATGATACATAGAAACAAAACTTCTGGTACCTTTGCATTTTACACACAACAAAAATAATGTCTGGCCTTTTTCACTGTTTCTTACCCATCTCATTTTGAAGCAAGACCTTTCAAAGAAAGTTTATTTTCTGTAAAACTATTGCTAACCTGACACTGTATGTACCTATGTTTTGACCAAATAAGATAAACAATGTTAACACGGAAAACAATGAATGCTTTTAGAAAAAAAAAACACCATCTGAATTAAAAACCAATACAGGTAGAGAATGATTTCTAGATTAGAAAATGACCTGGAAATTGGCTTTCCATTAGAAAATATAAGTATTTTCTATTTTTCAGTTTACTTTCATTTAACAAAGTGTGGATTTTTTCCTAACATGGGAGATTTGACTTGTTAAACAAAACGAGTCAATACATTACTTTGAACTGGCAAATCAGGATGGTATTTTTAACAAAATTTAGGTCAGTTTTTTTCTAACCTAAAATTAGAACACCTTTTGACAAGCATGTAAAATAATTTTGCAGTTGTTTAACTAAAAGGATTTAAGGAAGTTCCAGGTTGTTGACTATTCATCTCATTTTTGATCCACGCGTTTCTTGGACAGTACATATCTTTTGGACCACCTTGTAATTTGTTTAAACTAATAAAAAAGACCTGAGGAATTATTTTCTATGGTACCTCTGTGTACCCTTTTATGCAACATAACTGAATGTTGTATTGGATTCTGGGCAGAAGTTTAAAATATCAAGAAACTAATAAAGCAAACTATTTTAATAAAGGGACAAATTTAAATCAAATGAAAATTTGAAATCTTAATTTGACTTGATTTAAAATTTCAAAATTTAAAGTCAAAAGTCAAGTGAAGTCAGAGGAACTAGAAGATTGAGTCGAGGTCTTTAGTTTAAAGTCATTAGATTTTTTCCCATTCTCATACCAGAAACCAAAAAGTTTAAAACAGGCTTTGTGACTTCATCAGAAAATTTATTCTAGATCGAAAGCAGAGACTACTCCCAGAGGATGTGGGTTTATTGCTACGGTTTGGTCTGGCACGTTGCTAAAAGAGCCAGAAGTGGAGAAAATGATGAACACAGAATGTTTGTTAATGGGGAGTCTCTTCATGGAAGTCAGTGGAGCTCAATGAAAGCCTCCATCTCCTCAGAGATCAGGCCCCTGTAAGGCAGCCTGTGCTTTTCAATCGCACGAGCTGCCAGGCACTGAAGGGTGATGTAGTTCAGCGGGTACAGTGCCGTGTGGCCGCCGCTGTGATCATCCAACAGCTCGTAAGCTGTTTTCCTCTGAGCGTTCGTCGCGTCGAAGTGGGCCCCCGCCTTCACCAGCAGCGCCATTATCTCTGGGCAACCGTTGATGGCGGCAACGTGCAGCGGGGTGTTGTTCTCACAGTCCCGCGAATCGACATCTGCGCCGCACTCTAGGAGCAGCGCTGCCACCGCCTGGGAGGGGAAGCGGCCCACTGGGTAGCGGCCCACAGATGTGGTCTCTTTGTCCACGGCCATGTGGAGTGGCGTGAATCCGTTCCGACCTCGAGGGTTGAGCTTGAGCAGCCGGTAGACTGTGTGCTTCTTTTGGTGTTCCTGCTCGGGGTTGCACTCGAGCTTTTCCAGTAAAAAGATGAGGTGGAGGATGATGGAAAGTGCCTTGTTAAACTGAGGGGCTTCTGGGGGGTTGTCTCTCTGTGCCACAGCTCTTTCAACTTCCCTCACGCTTTTCCCCAGCACAGTCATTAGATCCTGGAAGGTGATGCGAGTTGACAGGGTGCCTTTAGCCCTGTCCTGAAGAACAAAAGAAAAGAGCTCTGCAAAGGAGAGGAAACTGGAGGCTGTCATGGGACTGAGGGGGTCCAAGTTGCTCTGCTGCATGTCTAAAGCATATTTCCACAGACTGATACAGCGCTCAAAGTTGCCCGAGTCAGCGTACACAGCTCCCCTGTACCGAATGTAATAAGATGTGTCTGGGTGGGATGGCCCAAGGATGCGCTCACGAACCAGCAAGGCCTGCATCCTCATTTCATCAGGATCAGTGATTAAAGCTTCAAGCTCCTCTGCAGTGCTCACCTCCTGGGCACATCCGTAGGCAGGGATGGGAGGACCAGGCGGAGGCTTGGACAGCGATCCATCTTTGTCGCCCGCCTCCCTCAGCTCCATGGCTCTTCTCCAGTATCTCATCGCTCCCAACAGATCACGTTTCTTGTCCACAAACGTTGCTCCTAGTAGCTCCAGTGCATCGATCCGCTCCTCTCTGGATGAGCGAGGCTGGTGGGCCAGATACTCCACAATGTTAGTGTGACCTGTTACACTGGCAGCCAGGAGGGGGGTCATCCCGTACCCATCCCTCTCCATGCGGGCGTTGCACTTAAGCAGCATCTTCATGATGTCCAGACTCCCAGACTCTGCGCAGTCATGGAGGGCCGTGTTCCCTTTCACACTCTTTCGGTTCACGTCTGCCCCACGGTCCAGGAGAAACTTGGCAATCTCTTTGTGGCCCTTGTAGCAGGAAATCATGAGGCAGGTGTGGCCGTGGCGGTTGGCGACCTCCATGTCCGCTCTGTGCTCCACCAGGTAGCGAACGATCTCCAGGTGGCCGTCGAAGCAAGCGGCTCGGAGCGGGGTGGAGTTGGTTAGCGTGGCGTTGTTTACCGAGGCGCCGTGTTTCAGCAACGTCTTCACGACGGGGAGGTGACCCGCTGCCGAAGCCGCCCACAGCGGTGGAGCCCCCTCGATAGTCTCGCCGTCAAAGTTGACCGAGCCCCCGAGTTCAACATTAGCTTTACAATGTTCAAGCAGGTAGTCTACCACCTCTAAATGTCCGTACCGAGCGGCTATAAGAAGCGCGGTGCTGCCCTGGGTTTTCTCCTCCGCTAAAGCCTCCAGCTCCTCTGGAGTTTTGTTGCTCAGCAACTTCTGGATAAGTTTCAGCTTACCATCTCTGGCCGCGTTAAAAACCGCCACGGTTATATCCATTTTACAGACTCTGTGCTGTAGTACCGCACACCAACTCCATGCCCACTTGCTTATAGAATATCTGAAGTACCTGGTTTTAAGTAGTGGAGCGCCGGAATCTTAGTTTGGACCCTGTTTCTGACTCATATCTTTCTGCCATTTTGAGGTTGCTGTCAAGATGGCGTTTGTGCTCTTTGACAAGTCTCTGTTTACAAGTGAACCCTGGCATTCTGGGTAATGTAGTCTTAACGCAGAGTTTTTGTACATGAAATAGGGAGTGTTATTGGCAGAACACTACATTTCCCATGAGTCAACGCGAGTTAATATACCGACAGCTGATGGCTGTCTTTGTTATGGTTGTTGGAACAAACATTAGGCTTTGTCTGCGACTGACAGTCAGCTGACGGCGAACTCACAAATTGAATACAATTATTATTATTAATATCATTATTATTATTATTATTATTATTATTGACTGTTATTTTTTTTACACCAAAAACAACATAATATAATATAATATAATATAATATAATATAATATAATATAATATAATATAATATAATATAATATAATGAAAACTGTTTTACAATCTATTTTACTGTATCCTTATTCCATTTAAGTCATAAATTTCAGTGATGATAAAACAATCTGCATCTACTGGATAGTGAGGCCTCCTCAGATGTGAGCAGATGTTTGCTTCTTATATCTGAATGTGGTTTGGGCTTGCACAATGTAAACCTTTAGTAAAAATACCACAACTATTGGAGATACATAACAAACAATATGTTTTAAAACCTGGTTATTTTTTATTAAAGAAAATAAACAGATTTTTACTAAAGCTGACATATCACAGAAAAATTATCACTGTTACATTTGTATGCAATTTGTTAATTTTTATTTTGCTTAAATAGGCAGATCTTGTCTAAACCTATGCAACTTTAGTTTTCATACCACAGCTTTTTGTTTTTTGTGATCAGAAAAATATACCCATACATCCCAAATTGTCTTTCTGGTAAGAAAAAAAAAAGTTTTACTAGTACTACTTTACTTGCTCAACAATATATGATACATATATATATATATCAAAATGACCAAAAATCAAAGAGTAAAAATGTGGAAAATAAAAGTATCAAAAATGTTATGTGTGACAGAAAACTAACACTGCACCACATCCTGAAGACACAATTTTTATTGGAACACATAGAAATTGTGTGAAATGACAAAGCATTTCTGATGTTATGGGGAAGCTTTTCTTCAGCAGGAACAAATTCACAGTTAATAGGATGATGGATGAAGCAAAAGACAAAACAATACTGGAAAAACTAATCCACCATCCAGCAAATCAGAGACCCACACAGAGCGAGAGCTATAAAATGGTCTAAATCAAAGTCTCAATATATGATGCTCACTGACATTTTCCATCTTTTCTGCCTGAGCTGGAGCTGTTTTACAAAGAAGGCAGGGTGAATAGTTTTAGAAACTTTCAGCTGTGGTAGCAATGAAAGCTTACTCTAAAGTATTTACTCAGGTATAAATTTACTTGAAAGCCACACTTTGCAGTATCTAATTTGTTTATAACATATACAAATTATGTATCCACAGTACTTTTGTCAGTCTATCACATAAAACACGAAAAACATTGAAATTTGTAAAAATTTATTTTATTCATGGTGTACATCAATTTTCCATATCTGCTTTTCCATGAGAGACTGGTTTCTATCCTCAGGTCAGGATTCAAACCCAGGATTTTCTTGCTGCAAGGCAGCAGTGCTAACTGCTCCTCCAGGCTGTCCTAATTGTTGAAATCCTCTCCCATGTCCCTGTAGTCACTCCACCCAAATGTCCCATATTAAATCCTCTCCCGTGTCCCTGTAGTCACTCCACCCAAATTCTCGTGCCCCTAGTCACTCCACCCTAAGTATCTGTTTATGTTATTTGAACTCCCAGTTGCAGGTGGCATAATGCTCAATAAAAACAATTCTGTTTCTAATTATTTTGAGCGTATTTCAGCAAAGTTTTTACGTTCCTAGTGCACAAGCTCTCTCTAGCACTTTACATCACAAAACTTTGAACTACTAAGTCAAAAAGATTGGATTTCTCCCGTTTTATCCTTTTGCTCTCCAGGCTGTAGGAAATTAAGCTCCTTCAGAGTCACAGACGAACATGTCCCAAATGGGTGCTTGTTGAGACTTATTTCTGTACTTCAGAAGTTAATGGAGTTGGTGAAACATCACCCTAGGGGCATAAGCCTGAAAGTGCTCTGAAAGTCAATTTTTGGTTTTTTTTTTAAATGCGATTTCTTTCCACACTCTGTCCCAGGGTTGCAATGTCTTTGTGGGTCATAAACTATCAAGATGTCCAATTAACCTCAAACAAGGCAAGTAAAGTGGCTTGAAAGTTTATTAATATTTCAAAGTTCTCAACATGTCATTTTGCTCTTTCACCAGCAGAGGACGCATAACATTCACATTCGGACAATGTTCCGTGTTGCTCTGCACGGATCAGCCTGTATATGTATATGCGGTGTACGGGAACAAATAGATCTCCATTTATCAACTAAAATGCTAGGGACATCAGTCTGTGTAGATTAATTATTTTCTAAGCAGGATGTTCTGTGTGATTGCCGCCCTTATCATCAGTTTAGAACTCACCAGAGGAATGCCTGAATTGGATGTGTGGATTTAAAATTAAACAGGGAGTTTGAGCGCTCAAAGAGACAATATTGTTTGCGGAGAACCACTAAAAGCCCCACAAAATGACACCCGGAGTTTGCAAGTCTCAGAGGATGCAGCCTCTGTTCACAAAAACGGGAAGCTTTTGTTGGCGCAAAAGAGGGTTTTGAACCATTGTTACTGTCCTTCATTGGTCTTCAGAAATGACAAAAAGAGAAGAGATAAAGTTGCAAATTGGAATAAAAAACCATCTTGTTGTATTTTTAGTGTGCTCTTTATTGGTAAGTTCTGAAACTTCTCACATTGTGTCAGTCATATTTACAATAGGAGTCTTTCAAATCCTGTCTTTCAAGTACACAAAGGCATTTATCATTTTCACAGTGACATGCAAAACTTTTGTATGCAATAATAGAGTAGATTTATTACAAAAATACAACTTCAAGTTAGACATATGAACCGAAAAGAGCTACATCAGAAAGAGGCAACACCTTTTTGGAAAGTCAGCGCGTCAAGAAAAATACACAAACACCGCTCTGCCATTCACAATACTGACATACCAGCAATCACTTAAAGTCTGTCTGCATGTCTTTGTTTAAGCTTAACTAGTCATGACAAGAGGGACTCTGTCGATAAACACAACACCGTGTGCAAGATGCAACTCCCTGGTTATTGGTATGCTGCTTCTTGCCCAGTATCCGGAAGGGTGGGATGAAAAGGTCGACAGAAGGGAGGAGAGGCGCTTGCTTTCACTGGAGCTTTGACAAGGTCTCCCTAGAGGTTTGCGAGCAGCTCACTGAGCAGCACCTCCCTCTCACCGAGAAGCACATCTCTCTTCAGACTGGTTCCTTTGTTCACAACCTTTATCTTCATGGCCAGATTCTTCACTTGCGCCTGGGGCAGTGCATCGAAAAAAAAGTCTTCATTGAACACCGGGTTTCTGCTGTTCTTGATGATGGTGCTCCGTTGTTTCTGCTGCTTGCCGGGGTTCAGGTAGAGCGCCACACAGCAGTTAATGCTTTTCAGGTCAGTCTGCTTGTTGTAGAGGGCCTCTGCGGTGAGCACACGCACTCTTAGCCGGGCGGCTTCAGGGTCATAGTGGGTGCTCAACCTCAGGGTGCCCCCTTTGTGGAGGTTGATGGTGTGCTCACGCTGCAGGAGGTCCGAGGCTGCTGGCCTGGAGCTGCCGGCTTTGGCTCCTCGGAAGGCAGGAGAGGGGGGGCAGCGCGTGCGGCGCCGCTGCATGTTGGGGCTGTTGTCGGCAGAGCTGCATTCGTCAGTGGAGAGAGAACTGTGGCGTGCCAGGGAGCGTCTTGCACGAGATACCTTTGGGGGGCAAATGAAAAACCAGTAGGTAAATATATGAAGGATTTACTTCTATCTCAGATAATATCAACTGACTAAAACAAGCAGACGTGATCACCTTGGCTTGTGTTTCCTGGGTAATAGATCGAAGTAGGGAAGCAGACCTGGAGAGGAGGGGGGAGTTAAATGGGGAAGACTCAGCGGATGAGCAGGTGTCACTCTCTCCTCCACTGAAGTAACGATAAGGATTGGGGTCAGCAGGGGCCAGCAGAGTCCCCCCTTGGGAGCGCCTCTGGGAGCTTGGGGAGTTGAGGGGGCTATTGGGATCACTGTGGAACAGGCTTTCCTTGCGTCTAGTGTGAGGAGATTCTACCAAGGTGGAGAAGCCATAGGAGGTCTGAGCTTTTGGGACGTAAGGCAAGGACATGGCAGTCTGTGACTGAGGGTCAGCATTGGTATTGACGTCCACGGTGCGCTTGTCCATTGCCCCAGCACCCGGCTCGTCCGCACTCTCTATCTGGATGATGTGACGGTTGGCAGACTTTTGCAGGTTGCGGGAGAACAGGCGAGGGCTGCAGATGCTCTTGCTGCTCCGGGCTCGGGGGCTCTGGCTGCAGATAGCGTTGTCAGAGGAGGAGGGTCTCAGATTGGTGCGGGGCTTGGGTTCTGGGCTGCTGGACTCCTCAGGGGGGCAGCAGATGAGTTTGGGGGGGATGAAGAAATCTGGGATCCTTTCAGGGGTGAGCACATTGGCATAAACAGCAACGGGAATGGCCTCTGTCGTCTGCGGGGGCTGGGAATGTGTCCTACTGCTCTCCACGGAGCTGCGCAGCTTCTCCAGCAACCACATGCCCACTCAGATGTTTCAGCTCACCGCTTACTGATGGACACAGAGAAGACAATAAATGAAACCGAAACAGACAAAAATATCAAAATTATTTTAATTTGTTACTATAAAGAAATAATAAAAATTATAAACTTTTATGGATATTTTAAAATATTGTTACTATTATGAAAAATTAACTAATTATCAATATTAATTAGTAATATTAAAAACATATTTTTAATATTGACAGAAACATTTTTGTAAATATTACAAATAAACTTTTGGCTTGTTTATGAAATATGTATAAAATGGTACATTATTTTTTTCATGAATATTAACATATAGATACTTGCACTATTCGACAGGGAAAAAAAATACTGGTATTGCATGTGTTTCATTACTGCATCTTTGTTTTAAAAACTGAAATACAGAGCTCTTAATCTGAAAAATGATGAACGAAATAAACACTAAAGCGAGGAAAAGTATTTTTGTTTTTAGTACTTCAGTTAAACGTGAGAAAACCAAGCAACGATAACAAACGAATTCAAATACATTCACTGCAGAGCGAGTCAGTTTTTTATTCGCTTTTTGTTTCAACTAAACTGCTTTAGGCATCGCGAATGTGTCTTACGAAACTAGATGCTGGAAATAAAAGAGCATTTGCCTGTCTAAATAACTTTCCCTGTCCCCCCAAATCAACATTAAGTGTCTTAGCTGCACTTTAGGAAACAAACCCACCTGTTGCTGGTAAACTCTTTGCTGATCGAAACAATGAAGCGCTCGTCGCAGCCTCTCCAAGCTCTCCGTGCGTAAAAAGGGTTTTTCCAGCTAGTTGAAGCGCGCTCCTCAACGTTCGCCAGAGGGAAAGGGGGGGATGCCAGATCAGGCACCCTCTTTATATGAGGAGGTCTGTGACTTTTGAGCCAATGAGAAGATTGTGAAGCCTTCCCATTAGATTAACCACAAAACTGTTCTCAGCGCAGGAATGTAGGCAAAGGGAGCGGTGCTTCAGTTGCTGCAAAATGACTTTCGTTTTTTTTTCCCCCATATCCCGTAAATTTGGAGAGAAATCGCCCCCCTTAATTGGGTTTGGTGATTTTTTTTTGTTTTATTTTTATTTTTTAAGGGTGCAATTTTCTACTGGAGAGATCCAATCAACATACCATATTATTGCACTCCAATAATATTGCAAAGGAACAATATGTTGTGACTTACCCACCATCTGCGCTCATTTCACAGATGAACACAGATGGTCATTTATATTTTAAGAGAAGCTTTTATATACTGATTAGTTGTTGCTGTTTTTTTTCACACAAGAAACAAAATGCAAACAGAGTGGGGAGATTTGTCAAGTTGAAAAAAAAAACCAACTTAACTGTGTTTTTCAATTGTTATCAAGCGTGGCATGCATTTATATTTATCATTCAAAGTCCAAAACTTGTTTGTTTTTTGGTTACCCTTGCAGCAGCTAGTCCTTTGTTAGCTTTTGCACATCAGAAGACTGAAATATTTCCTGGGTCTTCATTTCCAATGAGATCAAACTTTGTCAAACCAGACCTAAAGCATCTGCGCAGCAATTTTCATATCTTGCCACTAGTTCTCAGTTGGCTTTGAGTTTGGACTTTAGCCAGCCCAAAGTATCAATAAGATTTGATCAAAACCATTCAGTTGCATCTCTGGCTGTACATTTAAGGGTTTGTCCCCAGTCAGAAAGACCTGAGAGCGTCTGCCAATTTTCTTTTTCTCAGTTCCCAATGAGATTAACTCACAGTTGGAGTTTTACAGGGTGCTTTGATTCTAAACCATTTCATTGCTGCTTTTGATTGCATGTTTAAGATCAGTGTTGTGCTGGAAGGTGAAATTCCATCTCAGTCTCAAGTCTTCTGCAGCCTCTAGCAGTTTATTTGTAAGGATTTTCCCAATGTAAGTGCGTCCATCTCCACATCAACACGGTCCACAGTCCTTTTTGAAAAGAACCTACGCTCCTCACCAATAGATGTGGGTTTGCACTTCGCAAAACATTTGGAAAAGCATTCACCATTCTCCTTCCAATTCACAGTTATGTGCTAGTTTGAAATGGTCTATCACACAAAACCCCCAATTCACAAGTTGGAATACTTTTGCTAAGTACTTTAAATGTTAAATATGTCACCCAAATTTGCAAACGGCTTTTATCAGCTTGGTTGTCAGCTTTGCAACAAAAAACTAAATGTTACAATATCTGTGCTAAAGTTCCTACAGTTGTTTTCAGATATTCCTGGTTGTTTTCATGAAATCCCACAGTTCATCCATAAATCTTCCAGTCGCCGACATGCTGCTGACTTTGATATTCTGCCAGTGTGTGTCCCGCATGAGTCCTTGGATCTCCAGGCCCTGCTGTTCTTTGTGCAGAAAAACTGTGATAAATACCTGTGTAAAAAGTTGCCTTCTGTAGTTTGGATGCAAACTCCAGAACGGTCTCCCCACTGATTTTGAAGGCAGTGCATTAAAAGTTATTTTTAAGCCAGGGAACATATTTTTCTGTATTAACATTAGAGCCACAACAGATTGCTGCTGAAATCATTGGGTTACTCAACAAACTGTCTGTAAGGTTCAGAGAGGCGGAGGCCAGATGGGGGGTAATTTACAGTCTCACACGGTTTAATAAAAGCACCTTTTGTAAATTGTTTTTTTTTTCTTGTGAAATGATTTAAAATAGCTTCCATATTTTTTTTCCCTATCCATCCAGAAAGATGCATTGACAAAGTATTTCACAATGCAAGGGCACAAACAAAGAAAACATGCCTTAGATGGTGAATTTTCATTGTCTTCAATCTTCAGGCCAGTTTCTGCCAAAAATGCATTCAACCCACAGACTGTTTTGCCAGGTGTTAAACACGGAGGTGGATCTGTCATGGTAGGAGCAGCCATCTCGTAGGCGTAACTTGGACAAGTCAGTGTTCCACAAAACATTTTAAACATGGCCAAAAAATGTGAAGGCAACCTACAGAACTAGGACTTAATAATTTAGGTCTAAAATCCTGCTGTCCTAAAGACTGCTGATATGGTTCATCCTTGCTTATTGGATCACAGGAGAAGAGTGTGGAATGTCGTCATTGCTGGTATTACAACGTCTTCCCGTATGTGTTTTAAATACGGAGAAGTTATGCTTTGCAGGGGGGGTCATTCAACTTAAACATTTTTTTTTTTATTTGTCATTTTTTTAAACTAGAAACTTTTCGATTCTATCAGATAACCCAACATACAATAGCACATAACTGTGAAGTGCAAGGAAAAATATGAACTGTTTTCTTATTTATTTATTTATAAATATCTAAAAGTTCGCTCATTTCTTTGTAGAGCCACTTTTTACAACAGTTTAAGCTTCAAGCTTTCTGGTATAGGTCTCAGATGGTAACTTGAGTTGCAGGATTTGACTCCAGTACCACTTCATCTAGAGAAACAGAAACTTCAAACTTGACTCTGACTTGTGCTTCTGTTATTTACACCCTATTTATCTCAAGCAATAAAAGTGAAAGCAAGTCACTGGGCACTGACCACAACAGACAGGAAGGGCACTGTATGCATCTATTTTCTTTTGGAAGGATGTGTTAGCTTATGAGTCTCAGACGTTCATGAATGAAAATGAATCAACTGATCATAAAAATCTGTTCATGAAATAACATTAATAACAATCGCATGGGTATATATTAAGTTAAATACATTTTGGGACATTTCAGAAAATAGGATTAATTTACCTCTGGCATCTTCTTTGCTGTGAAGTTAGCTGCAACACTTCACAGGTTCTTCAAAATAAAACCATTTTCCTGACTGTTCATTCAGAAACGTAACATTTCTCATTTCCTTACTACATCACACATCACTCATTATGTTGTAATTCATAGCGTTTCTTGTCACATGTTGACAGCAGAGGTTTTAGGTGTAGATTTAGAACTTGTTATCCAATTGGGTTTTTAAAAAACTGCCACTCTTATTAAGGGGAAGAAAACCTGTTAAAGGACAGTGCAGAAGTTTGCAGTAAAAGTGGCTTTATTAATGGACAGCACAAATTCACCACCGCTTTGTTCACTGACATTGGGGAATTCAAAAATGAACAGGAGGATCTCAGCATTCAAACTCACAAATCTGTACTTATTGCTGAGTTTCTATCTCAAGACACACAGAGCGAGAACGCATACTTTCTGGAAATCCTTGTGCTCATGTTGCACCAAAAAGTGAATTTTTGCAGAAGATTTGTTGGCACAAAAAATGTCCACATGGTGCAGTTTAACAAGTTATTGTTAATTTTCAATTTCAGATCTATGTAAGACATTTTGCAGAGGAAGAAGATTAAAGTTTTAGTGTCAATAATAAAATTCCCAGAAACATTTAACTGAAATGCGATTCATACAAACAACTGTGGAGTTAAATAATACTTAAAAAATATAGAAATGTGCAAACTGTGCAAGATCTAAAAAAAAAATAAAAGGAGATAAAGACATTATAAGATGGTGTAAAAATGATTAGAAATATTTAAACACAATATTGTGTGGGTGTGTGTGCGGGAAGCTGAGAGATTAAATCATGTTTATCAGTCTTATGGCCTGTGGGAAGAAAGTGTTGCACATTTTGTGTGTCTTTGCTCTAATGGAGCGATGTTTCTTGCCAGATGGCAGAAGATCAAACAATCCAGGAGCTTGATGCAGTCCATGAGCAAAGTCAAGTTATTTATTTTCTGCTTTGTTTCGTACTGTTTAATTAGTTATAAACTCATGGTAGATTTAGTAAGTACAGGTCACATGTTTTTAAGCTCTGCCAAGTTCAGCTTCAAAGGAATCTTCATAAAATGACATAAAAGTCGAGGGAGATAATCATTTCAAAAGCAGGGCTACAAGTGAGTGAGTAATGACAAGTGGATGGATTGGACCTAAAGCCAATTGTCTTCTGGGTCTCCATTAAGATCTGTGCAATGTTGCTGTTGTTGTTGTTATCAAACACTTTATGAGTTCATGGTACCAACCCAAATGCTTTTGGTCTGTCTGACCAAAAGTTTTAAATGCAATTACAGAAATGGAAGTCTACTGAGGTACGCCTAAATTTTAATAGGGAGCAATAGATGACAAAATTAATTATGTTTTTGCACCACTGCGTGAGATAAAGGTTTTCTGTTCAGTTCTATGGAAATTGCGTTTGCCATCAAATGTGTAATCTCTAGTGGTGTGAATAATTTCAGTTTTCATGTCTGCCAGTCGATGCTTTTACGATCTAATTGTTTATTTTCTCAGGTCAAGGAGATTTTCAAAGAATAATATTTTACTTGAAGACATATTACAATTTCTGCTTGTGCAAATAAAAGTAACAGAATAAAGGTAAAAAAAAAAAGCATGATGTGATCGCAAGGTGATGAAATCATAATAAATACAACACTTAATCTATGATTCTGGAAGACTTTTGGGGATTTAACATAAATATGTAAATATACTTTACACTATTGCCAAACTATTTTCAGTCACAGAAGAAATATAACCCACATATAGTGTGGCAAAAGGATAAAAATGTGCCAAAAGAGAATTAAAAAGATATTTTTAAAATAAATAATTTATTTAAATAATAATAATTATTATCTAAACATACATACATTCCTAGACCTGGGAAATAAATATCTGAAGATTTTCATAAGTAAAATTAAGGAATATCTGTGCAAAACAGGCCAATTTAAGCTGCCTTTCTAAAAGTAGAATGCAGTCAATTAGTTATATTAGTTACAAGCCATTAGCGTTGTATATTACGATGATTCGTCCACTTACAACCCATTAGACTTTCCTCATTTATTTATAATTTTCCCTCTCTTTATCTCCACTCATCAATCTTAAGGTTTCTCATTAAGCTTGCTGTGATGATGGAGAAAGAAGAGTCGCCTGGATTAAATTTTAGTTACAAAAATTTAGATATTTTTTCCTTACAAAAATGATTCCAACATATGATGGAATGCTTTCTTTTCCGATTCTGAAAAAAATAAATAAATAAAAATAAACAAAACATTCTCCACAGTTAATGCTGTAAACATATGAATATGGATTCATGCTGGACGGTGTGGCTGCCAGCTTTAATTGGACCCCAAATAATGAGGCTGTGCACACTTATCTGATTCTTCTGGACCTCTCCACCACAGCCCTGTGGATGGAACACACTATTTTCTTGCTCCAATTAGGTGCCTGTCGTAGGCAAACCTCAGCACCAGTAACTAGCCACATCGACACACCATGTGTCACATATCACTTCGACTCACAGTCGCCTGATCCATAATATCACCAGTCATAAGGTGTTTAACAACGTAATGGAGGTTTTTCTTCTGTATAAGCAGAATTTGCCTCAGGGGCTCTCATGAATTGTCTTTGAGCAACTTAAATTGTCATTCTTTTATAAGTAAAGGCTGATTTATATAGTGGAGATGTTCATAGTTCTAATTTGTAGACTTGTTGACGTGCAAACTGGTTTTGATGCATTGTCTTTTAACGTACTTTTGATGTATTTAGGTTACTGTGTGCAAATCTGCCAGGTATCAAAATGATCACAGTTGTGTTAGAAAGTCTTAGTTGTACTGGCATTATGTTTTGTTGACAGAAGCCAAGCAATAAGAGCCAATGGAGGCTTGAAGTTTTTAGTTAAAAACAATGAAAATAAAAGAAACCCACAAGCCATGTGACCGGAAAAAATGCATTGGATCCAGTAGGAGATAACAGTAGAATTTGGCAGTAGGTGAAAGGAAATGAAGAGTTTAAATACTAAGGGGTTTGACTGCTGGATGGAGAACAGGTGGCTGATTGGAACAGGAGGCAGCTGGGAGGGAAGATCAGGCAGGTACAGGAAGAGGGGAGAGTTATCAGGAGAGCAGGGAAGAAAGTAAACAAGTAACCCAACAAAAGTATTTGTTAAATAAATGAAATACTAAAAGCATGACTAACCAAAAGTACTTCAATATATTTTGGGGAGACTGATCTAAAATAAAGTGAGAGTGACAAACACAAAACAGCTAATAATTAAAGAAGGGCAGAAATAAATCAAAATGGAAATAAAAAACTCAAACAATCCAGAATCCTGACAAATAGTAGTAGTTTAGAATTAATGAAATTCTGAACTAACTACGAAAAAGAGGTAAAAAAAAATAAAATAAAATAAAATCTGGGATTATACAACCGATCTGATGTAGCACACACAAAACATGAAACTTGTTTACAAAACTTTGAAACATGATGCCAATTATTGTTGCACATCAGCTCTGTGGTGACTGAGTGTCCATGTACTATAAACAGCAACTCTGCTTTCACTAATCATTAGAACATTACTCTGCATGATAAAAAGCTGATAACAGAATTTGTTGACATACTTAAAAAATACTGTATGCAACAAAAAAAGAAAAGTAACATTTCTTCAAATATATATGAAGTAGGCTAGTAATTAAAAGTTACCATGGCCAGTCTATTGACAAGTCTTAGTCATTTTCACTGGTTAAACATCTTGGACAGCTTGTTAGCAGCTTATTAGCTGCATGAATTTTCATAACTTGTCACCTGTTGCATATCAAAGGCAATAATTGTCCACATAGACTGGGCTCTGGATTTTATTGTTGCAAGAGTCTGCTGTTGTTATTTGTTTTGGCATCAAAATGTATTTCCCATTTATCTTTTGAGATCATTCACTAACAAAATAAAAACTAGATAGGAAAGAAAATTCCATATTCTATTTTATGCAATTGTAAAGCAAAGTCTGTTTAAAAGCAGGACACAGGGCACAGCAACTGAAGTCAAGAGTCCACCTACGCTTTTCAGCAGCATCGCCTTCATCGAGTTGTATTCACCGCTGGATGTTATTTGGCTGTCATTATTATTGGCCTGATAAGCAACAATTGGACCCACATCACAAAAAAAATTGCTGCAATTTATTATTTTTTTTTCGTGGGTGTGTGTGTGGGTGTATGTGAGTGTGTGCCAGAGAGAAAGAACCTATTGATTTTAGTTTTCATTACTTACATAGTCAGTGAAGGAAGTTGAAATCTCCTTCAGGAAACAGTACTGAAAACTTTAAATAAATGTCAGAGTAAATGTCAAAAGACTGTCAGCCTCCACACTTCTATTCTTCTGTAAGGATTTTTGGAGCGGATTTGTTCCTCTACCTTAGCAGTGGAGTCACGTAACCCCAAACCAGTCAGCTGGAGTTGAGTTAGATGGCGTAACATGACTCGACTAAAAACATGAAAAAGAAAAGGAGAAATGAAACACATTGTGCAATCATGTAGCATGAGGTAAACTGTTTACTCCTCTCGTAGGATGGGGGTTACAGAGGATTAAATCTGTAGTAATGACGATCACTGTGATTATTTATACAGTATTTCATCAGATCATAGTGGTTCATTTCAAAAGATAAAGTTGTCTAAGACGATGGTACCAAAATCTTTATTTCCATCAAGAAAAACCTGCTTATAGTTCACATCCTTTAAATGAAAATATGTGAAATTTATACCAACCAGAAAGAAAGAAACAAAGTAATTCTGTTCTTCAACACATTTTCCAATTTAACTGATTCTCTCATCCCCTGCTTGATAATTGGATGGATTAAGGTTGCCTGATTAGATTGGAAAATAAAATAAATTCCTTCCTCTTTTTTTTTCTTTAAAGAAATTCTGATTACTAGTGATATAATTGGGACCATGTCATGAATATATCAGCAGTGCTCTAACAGAACAAATATAAATCATGTTTCAATGCACCCATTGCTAACCTTTATTAGATTTATCACAGAGTCACCAGTTTTTTTGGGTTTTATTGTAATTTTTTTTTTTTTTCATCAGATTTCCGACAAGTTGTTGTTTTCACCTGTCAAATCACACTCGAATCAAAACCGTGCTTGAAGAAAGATTTTGCTCCTCGTGTCTTTGAAACCGTCTTGCCGTGTTATTCAGCACCTCAGATTCTGACTGCCAACTGAACTTCATATGTGTTTTCCTGCCAACCTGCAAACGTCTCTGTATGCAGCAACACTCAACTTATACCTACTGTCTGAACTCGTTTACCTTTCAAACCTGAAAAAAAGACAGAGCAAGACCCATTTATTGCTAGAGTCGAGTGTGAACTCACCTGTTCCTTCATTTGCATTTGGCTCCAGGGCACTGCACCTTGTGGCAAGCAGAGGTTTTGCGCTTGCTATGATGATTGTTTATTGTAATGTCACAGTTCCGCCCATTCCTCTTTATCCAGGTTTGAGACCAGTAATGATAACCATCTAGTGACATTATAGAAGAGATGAGACAAAGACACACTGGATCTGTTTTGGCATCCAATCTGACAGAAAATCGGGTCTGGTTATCTATGTATTGTAGAAAATAGGATTGTGTTTTGCTTTTTCTTTTCTGTTGTGCTTTGCATGTTTAGATTGTTTTGAGTTTTTTTTTTTTTTTTCCCCCTGTAACAATCTAAACGCACTGGGCTGAAGGTGGTTGTCTAAGGAGGCGGAGAGCACTACTTGGCTGCCCATACAGGTGTCATACGCAGAAAATAGAATATGTTAAAATCAATGGAGCCTTATAGACAGCTAGTGATTGGTCGGAGCTACGCAGAAATTCGATGGGAACGACATGATTGAGACAGGAAGTGAAACACGGTGGCAAAGTAAAACATGTCCGCAGCGGGGGAAAATACAAACTGAAATCTTTCACTCGTTAAAAAAAAAAAAAAAGGTAGAATAAACACCCGTTGTAGAAACCCAGAAGTTGAGAACAAAATAAATAAAGTGAAACTGCGAACCTGAGTTGACTGGCTTATATTATTATGGTGGGATTTCCAGTCCGTACTCTCATGTTAATACTCAAACTTGTGAGTTCAGTGGTCCACAGAGGGACTGTCATATTGGAGCTTGTCAGTAAAAGAATTGGAATGAAGAAGATCTAAAGCTGTACTTTATTCTTTCCTTATTCTATTTTCCAATCCTATTTTTCCACTCCGCAGGGTGAGGCAGAAAACAGGCACAAGAGAAGGTGCACAGCAGGATACAGATGTGGTGCTCATTTGAACTGCAAAATACTGTGGGACATCATGTGAGGTGCCACACACATAACTGCCTTGTGCAATGCATTTTAAGAGGACATTGAGACAGACTTCATTTCAAGCGAATGGCCCGTGACTCAAGTAAGAAAATGCTGCATTATCTGAATGCGCTTTTTAATTCACACCCTTCTGGTGGTTGTGCACGAGGCACAGGGACATCTCTATGGCAAACCTTTCTTTGGTCTTAATGTGACTATTTCATTTGATTCAATCTAAAGGTTAGCCTGCATGTAGAAAACAGTACAGAATTGGAATCAGCCTATCGAAAGCCCACATTGTTTTCCAACACTGTTTGTCCTCAGTTTACTTCAAGAGTAGTAATAGTTGTGAGTGTAAGTGAGAATTTCTACATGAACAGCATGTTGTGATTTCACATTACCATTTTTTTTCTTTGTTATGCCATTGATAGAATGTGTAAATATTCAACAATCTCAATTTTAAATGGTTTTTTAAAATGATGTTATGGCATGCTGAGGTGGGATGATGTTCAAAAAATGTGCTAAAAATTGTAACAGTAAGACTATTGGATCCAAACTTATCCGCATGACTCAACTCACTACCATCCTCTCATCTCAGCATGGCCGTGACTCACACTGAAAGCTTTTGTCTTTATTATGGATCATTGTATTTTGTGCTTTCTTTAAACAACAATAATAATAATTAAAAAAATATATATTTCATATATAATAACGGTTAAGTGTCAAGTAGATTGCTGTAGATCTAGAAGCCAGCAGAAACAAAGATGGGAGGATCAAAGGACACAAACACACACACACACACACCCACACACACACCCCCACACACAGGGAACGATGTGAGTAGAAGCAGAAGGAGGAAAAAAGGGGAAGACAACCCCAGCAGCCAGTCCTAATCATCACCCGCTGGTTTTCTGTGTGTGCTTTGCATCCGATAACCATTGCCACTCCTGAATCCAAGGCGCCAAATTTCTGATAAAACACTCAAACTGCAGTCCTTAACTTGACAAGGATATGCATATTTACAGAAGTACGAAAACAACAAGGCTTTCGTAAAAAATCAGCAAATTTTCAGACTGTATGAAATTATGCAGACTTCAGAAGAAATTATTTTTCTTTAACTAATCTCCAAATGTGTGATTATAGCGCATACTAAGGATTTTCTCAGATACAGGTGAATAGATTTATGAAGTCGCACAAAGTTGAGTCAATTTCAAGGACATAAAGACGCGCATGGTAATATTGGCATGCTGCAAATCTTTCAAAGGAAGGAAAAGATCTGAAATAATTATAGTTTTTTTTAAGGTTTCATAGATATTTGCTTGAGCAGAAACATGGCAAATAAAGATGCTGTTAAGGGAAACATAAAAAGATCAGGTTTATTCTGAGAGAGATAGAGCAGAGAGGTGACTCTCACTTTTGTTCAGTTTGTCATTTGATAAAAGATTTGTTAAAACCGTAAACTGATTTCACTCGGTAAGCCACTAATCTGTGCTTCGTCACGCAGCCCCTGAGGCTTAGCCTGTATGTTAAACAAACAGCAAGCAAAGAAAGCGAAAGACAGACAGAGTGGGTTCTGGGGTGCTTAGTGTCAGTCTTTGGTGGCGGTGATAAATTTGTTGTGGGATTAACTCATCTACAGTACAACAGACCACAAGCCATGTGTGTACATGGAACATGTAAACACAGCAAACAGAAGAAAAAAAAGAGGAGACAGATGGAGAGGGGGTGAAGGCGGTACAAGAAGAAGCATGTAAAAAGTGAAGAGTGGACTAAGACCATCTGTAAAACAGTTGGGAGAAATAGTCTAGAGAAGACAGAACATGAGCAACAACAAACACCAAAGTGCAGAAGTCATTCAGCTTTATTTAGTCTGGTTTAAAGACCAAGAAAAAGATAATGACACATTAAGCTGCCTAAGCAGTAATAAAGACAAAATAATCAGTTTAAAATCACAGAAATGATCTAATGCCTTAGGAAAAAATGCACAGTAAAAAGTATATGCCCCCTTATTTGTTTCTTCTATTTTTATTTTTTTAGTGGAGTCACAAAATGACTTCAAAAGAACCTGTCTGACAACATGAAGTAGACACAAAGACTACAAAAAACAACACACTAAATCTTTATTTAAACAAAAAATCACAAGCAGGTGACACATAAAGTCACTGGTAATATTTAGTCTGGGTTATAATTGAGAAAATATTGCACAAAGCTGATTTTTTATTTTATTGTTCAATAAGTGTTTATGGAAATTACTTCAAGAGCTCACTGATAACTTATCCAGGAGGTTTCAAAAGAACTGGAGGTTTCACTTGTCTGGGTTAAAGTCAGCACTTAAGATCTATGGGAGCGTGCCAACGTCAAAAACACGCATAATTAGTAAACATAGGTCAATCTCATGTTTGGCAAAGACACCAAAATAGCCCAAAAGAAGAATGTCATGCTAACAGTTGGGGGTAGTGTGATTGTTTGGAGCCACTGCTCCTTCACAACTTATACAACTTGCTCTAATTGATGAGACTAAGAATTCTGCTTTCCATGAAAAAAAAAAAAAAAATTAATTAATTATATATATATATATATATATATATATTGTTGCTGAGTACAGTGAAAAATACTGAGCAAAACAAAGAACCACCACTTCAGCCTTACACTAACATACAGTATGTTGAATCTCCTGCCTCTTAACATGTGAGAGGAAGCATTATCTTTTAACAAATATCTCCAGCAGAACCAGGTTGAGTATGAGCAGCCATCTATTATGACCAGCAAAAATAGACAGAGAGCAAGAAGTCAAACTATGCATCTAATAAGGGAATAAGACGGAGAATATGTAAGCTAATACACATGGATGCACTCCTTCTGACATGTTGTTTGGTGGTGAGTGGATCCAAAGGCAGACAGGCTATGGAAATAACTAAAACAATATAAGTGATTTAATTAAAAATTGACAATAAAACAAGACCTTAAAAACTACCAGAAGGACACAGAGAGCAGGAACAGACAGGGACCACTACATGAGATTAAACTGGGTACAACGGTAGGAACCGATTAGGAGAGGTGTTTAAATATTGGGAGAGTTACTGCTGGAAAAATAGGACGAATGACCAGAACTACAAACAAGAAAAAACCAAAGCATTCCAGGATCCTTCCTGACACCTTCAGCTGCATTAATGCTTTATTACAGTCCCAGCATTGTCGCTTTGCACAATACACAATGATAATGATCAAAAATTGTATGCTGCCAAGATGGAAAATCTTTTCAACACAAAGATTTTATAAATACACATAATTGTGAGCGCACTACATTCTACTTTTCTCCCACTGTGAAGAAAACAAAGTAAAGCACCACTGCTTCAGCCTTGCATTAAAAACACGTTTTCTCTGCCTTAACCAAAACTTATTCAGGCTGTAAAATACCGACTGTTTGCACATGATAGTGCTGTATGATTCCTCCAGTATTTCCCCAACTTCACCACCAGCTTATGATCCATAAATTAGTTCATAAGCTGCCTTAAGCCCTTAACTTGCATCCCGTGAGCCGTTTTTCCATTGTATTTTCCGGGGGTGAGGGTTAAGGGGTTAACCAATAGCTATCTTCATGATGAAATAAAGAAAGCAAGGTGTGGAAACTTTACTGGATACGTTGTTGGTGAATAACTTTACAGTTATCTCATACAGACAAACATTTTTAAAAGAGTAGTACTAAAGGATTGACTCTGATGTTCTGAAATCAAAGAAAAGACAAAAAAAAAAAAGAAGCTTTATTAACAACTGGTACTGAGAGACTGCTCGAGTAAATTGATTAAGTTTTCAATTTTATTTTGAAATTTAAATTTGTAGGCATTAAGTTGGAATATTTTTTTTTTCCTTTATTTAACCAGGTAAACCCCGTTGAGATCTAGATCTCATTTTCAAGAGGGACCTGGGCAGAAGTCTGCAATACACAGCAACCTGGTTACAAAATAAAACTAATCAATAAATTAATTGAAAGGTCCCATGACCTTTCAGTCACAAGTTAGAAAGTAGGGGGGTTATTTTCTAACCTTGACCTGGGAATCTAATATTACCATCTGGTTAAAAAAGTGAAGAAATAGGGCCTATAAAAAAATAGTCTTTTGATTAATTTTATAGCCTGAAATCTTTCAGTCATTTTAACATGATTCAATTATTTTTTTCGCTTCAAGAAGTACCACCAGTGGCGCTGGTACCACAGAAAGTACAACTTCATCAGCATATATGATCAAGAAAGTGTTTTGATTATTTTTGATCATTCACACAGGTTTTTAGTTGGACTGTATTTAAAAACAAATTCCCAAAAAGTTAGTTACAAGGATTTGACTATCTTGAAGTCAGCATGTTTTTACTTTGCCAAAACGAAAAAGCAAGAAAAACTGTCACGTTTTAAGTGAATAACAACCACCTCTCTGGGTCTCCACTGCTACTTTGCTGTTGTCTAGTACATTTAATAAATGTCAAAAAAGATTTATACTTGATCGAAAGCATCTTTCCTTAAAGAAGTTGTGCTTAAATGACAGCATGAAATCTTCAGTAACTTGGCCACTTTAGATCTCCTCCCCCCACATTCACATGCGTGTGCCTGCGTGTGTGCGAGTGTTCTCTCTGTCCTTTGTGACAGCTTGGCATTTGACGAGTGTGTGACAGCTAAGTCTGTGACAACAACAGCATGATGAATCCTTACACAATATGCTGGAAACGAAAAGTGTCTCTCAAAACAGGAGGAGAGAAAAGAAGGAAGGACCAAATGGTACATGGCGATAAACACACGACAGCCTGGGTTTATCACCAATACAAATAAATCGATGAATGAATCATGACAGACGCTTATAGGCTCAGGGACAAGAGACGCTTGATTAGTTCCACGTTCAACAGATGTCAATACATCTTGAAATTACAGCATGCCCGTTCTGATCTTTTCATTCTGGAGACATACTATCCTTTTGAAAAGCAAAATTGCTTACAGAGGTCTAGCTGTTCAATCCACAAAACAAAAAGGTAAATTGTGAGGGTGTGAAATGGCCAGGATGCAGATCAACTCCAATCACAAGGAAAAGGTGGACTTCTCCCTCTGGATGAGGAGGAGAAGGATCTACCATACAAGTTCAAATGTCTTGGTGTCTTATTTACATGTTTTGGTAGCGTAGAACTGGATGGACAGATTTGGGCTTTGCCTACAGCATGATGCTTCTTGGTGAAGAAAGAGTTGCACCAAATGCAAATCTTCGAATACCGATTCATTTATGCATTAACCCTCACCAATGGTCTTGAGATGTAGATAAAGACCCAAAAGCAGAAGATCAAGGACACAAAAGGCTACCAAAAGGCTGCCATAGGAATCACCACCCCGATTCCACCCTAATTCCCACCACCCTATAAAAGATAGTAGGGTGGGTGCGGAGCAGTGTTGTCAGTAACGCGTTACAAAGTAACAAAAATGATTTTGTAACGCGTTACTGACGTCGGACCGCTTTTTTCAGTAACGAGTAATCTAACGCGTTGCTATTTCAAATCCAGTAATCAGATTAAA
>CAEFZY010014374.1:0-26010 GCA_903066815.1 Brachyrhaphis roseni
GACACAGAACTTGAACTAAACACACAGAAAAACACAGAGAACTCGAAAATAAACACAGAAAAACACGGATCATGACATAAAATAGTGCAGTAAATTATTTAACAAACAGAACTAGAAAAACTAAAGGAAAAGAAAAGCAACTGGAAAAAAGTCTAGCTAGCCAAGGAAAAGCCTGCATGTAGTTTTTAAAGATCTTAAAAAAACAAAAACTCCTTAATTTTCAGAAAAGTTTTCATAGTGGTTCATCTGAACACTGCTTGATAGATATTTACCACAGTCACGCTTGCTTTATACGGTTATTTTAATAGTATTTTTATGGTTATTTACATTAAAGACGGTGTTAGCATGTCTCACGTAACAATTAGCTCTTTACACATACTACATATCTAGCGATACAAAAATAGGGAATGCTAAAAAAAATTATATACTTCTATTGTTATAAATGTAATTACTATTGTATTAGATAGTTGTCTGGCTAAATATGGTGAGAAGTTAACAAGGTTATTAGCACATGTAGCTTAGCATGCGTTTCAGATGAAAAAAGAGGTAAGGTTATTAAACTATTATGGCCTTCCTGTTTATAAATATAGACATTTATGAAATAACTGTCTTATCCAAATGTGTCAGCGGGTTAGAAGTTTATAAAAATTACAATTCTAGCTTAAAATTATAGAAGTAGTTTCATTTTAAAAAGTATCGCGTAGTTGGCCTCACTTTGGCGAGCAGTTAGCAACATTTTCTTGAGTTGCATGTCTCATCAAATTGCTGTGGAAAAATTTCAAGGGAAAAGCAAGTCATGCATTATGAAAATTGCAACATTCTGCAGCAATTGAGATCAACATGTTTTAGTTTCTTAACACAGTGTGACAAGCTGTGACACAAACCGTCTTAGTTCTGCAGTTTTTTAAACTTCAGCAAATGTACTTTTGTGGATCAGCCACCATTTTTATTGTTTAATGTCTTATTAAAATATGTTAGTCATTGACAGTAAGTCACTGGCTTCAAAATATGTAGAAATAGATAATTTGGGTATTTAGAAAAACATGTCAAATCTTCATGAAAATCAAGCATCAGACTAAAGTTTGAAGTCTTACAAATGCAGAGTAAAAATAAAACAATATTGAATGGTTTTCTGAGCATTTTTCCTTAGAATTACCAACAGAGATTCTCAGCATTAATAGTTTTTTTGAGGAAATTGTCCAGCAAAAAGGTGGGAAATACATAAATATATAATCTGCTAGATTAGCTCACCAGAACAATCAGAACTACTTTTAATTCATCCCATTTTAGCAGGTTAAAGTAGTTACCTACTAACTACTCATCATTCCAGCTTAAAAATACCAGCTATGCTTTACTAAAATACCATTAATTACACAAGTAAATGCAGATTTTATGCATTGTACTATTACAAGATCATCAGTTGAAAAACTGTCTGTACTGCTGATAATATCCTTTCCAAGAATTACAACAACTAATATGTTTTAGAGTGCATTGGGACGCTTGGGAGATGCTTCATTATACACCAATCAATGACGCACTGTAAAACATCAGCACTAAAGAAAAAGTTCTGGTCTGGCCTGGTAGAAATCTGTTGGATTTGTTCTGTCGTGTTAAATTAAGTATTTTTTATGGGTAAGTTGTGTGTAAAAGTGGCTCTCAGGAATCCGTGCTGCATGTAGATCTGTAATCCCACGAAGAAGAAAATGTCTGTTGTTTCCATGGAATATGGCTGTGGAAAGAAATGAGGAAATCATTAAATGAGTATTTTCACTTAACGTTAAAACCTATTGTCTGCACAAAGAAATATACTTTTCCTTCTTGGCCTGACATGAAATCAAGCAACACATTTTCTGGTTTAGGCCAGTTTGGGCTTGTGAAAATAATGACAGAGAAACATTTTTAAAGGTCGGACGTTGGGCAACACTACCTCTTAACAAGTCTGATGACGTAATTGTTTTGAAAGGCTCCAGATTTTCGTTAAGCCACAACATCTGAGTAAACTGGGGGTATAATTATGGGTATATTTTAAGACAACAACAGTTTGTTTCTTTGTATGACATCATGGGGAAAACTGGTCAAGATCTCAGGAAGAGAAGAGTGGATGACGGGTTCATCACATGCATGAAGGTGTTTCTCTTCTCATCATTCTGGAACAAAATTCTTCTGTCTTTGAGATGGATATGCCTTGGTGAAAGATGTGCGGATAAATCGTACAGCCAAAAAGCAAAAGGCCCTTTGAAGGTTCTGGCTAAAGCTAGTCAGAGTCCTAAATGACAGTGAAGCGAGACTAAAAATGAGTCTAAAAGCAGCATGAAAGTCAGAACGGAAACACGCTCAGGGACGAAACCTTAATCTTTCTTTTGTCTGGTGACTCTGAAATCTGTGAAGATTTTTTTGTCCATAATGACCAACTTTACATTTAGCACAAAAAGAAGGAAGTCGGCAAGCCATGCTAATTGTGGCATACATACATAGCATGAAGTGCTGCAGGAAGAACTGGTCCACTTCACCCAATAGATATTGTCAAAAGCTGTGTTTCGATTACAAATGTATACAAAACATTTGTCAATATTCCACTAATGTAAAAAATAAATTTAATGTTTCCATTAAAAGAAACAACTAAAATCACACGTGATTAAGATTGTCCATTTCAGAAGTTATTAAAAACAGGCAGCACCATCATCCTCCAACTATGTCCTGTCTTCTTCTTCTTTGTCGTTTCTGCCAGTAGTAAAATCCAGTTGTTGATCATGCGACTCGTATGATGCAAAAAAAAGTGTTTCCATTGCTGTTTTACCAAGTAAACCAGTAAACCACCTCATCCCAGCATCAAAATCTTTTTTCAAAACCAAGTTTTTTCATAATTGGAAAATAAATAAGCTAATTTATTTTCAAAATGTCAAACTGAGAAATTATATCTTCAATAATATAAATGCAGCTTGTGACAGTAGTAGTCAGTATTATGTGGAAACACTGAAGCACCATCTCAAATACAAATATAATAATTTTTGTAAACCTGACTGAAAAACAGAAAACGTTTAGTCTGATTTATTGCATGTAAAAATCAGTTTCCGCTCTTTTCAATCAAACGAAACCTCGATTGTTATTGTCTTTACCTGTCAGCGGCTATAGGGTGCTGTCTTCGCTGATGTTTCTCTTGCATTTGAAGGAGTTCTTCAGAGTATCATGAAACACAGAGCTGGAGCAGAAATAGATGACGGGGTCCAAGGCGCTGTTGAGGTAGGTGAAGCCAATGCTCACCATGAAGAGATTGATCCATAACTTGTAGGTTTCACACGCTTCTGGGTGGAACATCTTTATGTAAAGCCCCACCAGGCCTGTGACGACGCCTGGCATGAAGCAGAAGATGAACACCATATTGATGACCATTACAGCTCGGATGGCGCGCCGCGCTCTCTCTTTCTCCATTTGAACCCTTCGTATTTGGCAGGCGATCTTAATGGAGCAGAAAATGAGCAAAAACAAAGGCAGGAAGAACTCTAGTACGTAGGCTGCATAGTGCATTATCATTGCCGTAGGGAGGACTTCGTAGGAGTGGAAGCTGCGACACAATTTCTTCTTTCCCACCGGATGGAGGAGGTCGATCGTCAACAACGGAATACGATATAAAACCACGATGAGCCATATCAGCGCTGACAGCTTGTGCGCCTGAGTCGAGGTCAGTCGACTGATGGGGTGATGCGGATGGACCACCTTCAGGTAGCGGTCGATTGCCACGGCCGTCATGAACGCAATGCTGGCAGATCGATTGACGGACAGCGTGTACAGGTTCATGCGGCACCAAACCGACCCAAACTGCCAGTCGTCGCCTCGGAAGTGGGTGTCGATGCGGAAGGGCACGCTGAGGAAGAGCAGGAAGTCGGCCAGACAGAGGTTAAAGAGGAAGGTGACGTGGGATTTCCAGAACCTCATACGGCGACAGAAGATCCACAGCGCGAGGATGCTGCCTGGCAGCCCTACCAGAGTCTCGATAGTCAGGAAAATGATCACCAACACGTTTGCAACTTCACTGTTCCCAGGATGGCAGGTCATATTTCCCCCTGAATTCATTCTGGCAGAGTATCGTTGGATCTTTCCGCTCGCTGAACAAGTATGTCAACAAGTGGGTTGGCACTGCCAAGGAAAAGAATAAAAACTGATTAGACTATTGTTATATTGGAAACAATGTGAAAGCAAATGTTAGGGTTCAGATTATTTTAAGAATGACTAAAGTATAAACTGATATACAAACATGTAAACGGGTGAATGATGTGGCAAAGAAACAACTTGACACAAAGACATACAAAGGGTTAGAAAAGGCATATAGAAGGTAAAAGAGCTGCTTAAGTATTTTCACACCAGGTAGTCTGATAGATTCGGTTCGATTTCTCTCTGTACTGCATCAAAAGAACCAAATCACTTGAAAAACCAGTTCTCCTGCTCACCTGGGGGGGCGCTGCGCCAAGAACCACTGAAGGAAACAACATGAAAACCTCTGAAGAAGACACTGAGCACAACTTCCTTCTTTACAAAATGTAAACAAAATTGAAGTGGCGTCAGATTTTAGCGGTTGAAGGATTTTTGTTTGTCTTTGGTAAAAAAAATAAAAAAAAGATAATTCTCTAGCAACAGACTTGGACTAGCGCATTTGCTTGTGTTTACCCAGAATGCCCTGCACTGTATTCCACTTCCTGCTTTTGGAGCGGTTTCTGGTCCACTTGGTGTTCACATATGCATTCAAACTGCACCAGAGTTCACTTGAACTGAACCAAGACTGAGGTTTTTAGACAAACCAGAGTTCGCAGAGTTTGTTTGCGCATTCACACCACCCGAAACGAACCAGACTTTCTGGGCAAACAAGCTGAAGTTTGATTAAAGCGCACCAAACATAGCTGATGTGAATGAACGCACATTACATGCTACAAACCTTATGAATTTATTTGTATACATCCTAATATTATCTGTTGCTCTATGAAAGAAACTCATCATTTATGACCTGAATCAGTTGATCTGTGATCGGCCTCATGGTCTGTCGATGTGGCAGAGGATGAACGCTCACTGTGACAGGATTACTTTAACCTGGCTTCACTTAGCTGCTTCTTTTAAACCTGGTTTGGTTAAACAGCTGAAAGCTAGGTGAAATGACGCAACAAGGCTTGGTTCAGATCAAGACTTCTCACCCATTCCGGGATTTCTGATTTCTACTTTTATGCAGATTCTTTAGTTCATGTTTTGTTTTACAGAACCCGAACCAGAACCGGTTCCATTGTTTGCTTCTACCTTGTGAGACCTGGTACCTTTTTCATAAATGTCAGCTGATAATCAGTTCCTGTTTTATGTGTTTTCTACCTGTTTTCCTTAGTTTGTTTGCTGATTCAATGAGTCAACAAAAACAAAATGAAACATTTCTATTTACAATGGTTGGCGTTTTTATTTTCTTCACCTGGTTTTAATTTTAAGGCACTAAGAAGAGAGAAACAATCTTCTTTGGATGTAATCTTGAGAGCAGTGGTTCCCAAAGTGTGGGGCGCGCCCCCCTGGGGGGGCACCGTGCCATTGCAGCGGGGCCATAGGGGCCAAGAAGAAAATCTGGGCCCCCACTGATCTAGAGCATGTTAGAAAAAAGTTTAAGATGATAGAAAGGCAACGGTAGCTCTTATTATTAGCCCCTTATTACAGCCAAGGTATGAGACTATAATAGAAACATATTTTATTGTCCTTTATTGTGGGGAAATTTCAGTGCAACAGATTGTTGAGGAAAATGAGTTTTTTCTCATCAACCTGATAAAGAAAGCTTGTTCTGTTCTGGGGAATATTTTGGAGATGATGGTACAAATAAGGATTCTTCATAAAATCAAAAAATTACAACAGATTGTCTTCAATCAGAGGCTTCTTCAGAATTGCTGTAATACTGACTGCTACAGGAGATCCTTCCTGCCCTCAGCCATCCAAGAAACCTAATGAATCTGGACAATATTTAATTTCATTTAAGGTTTAATACAGTTTTTTTTTTTTTAACTGAATTTGAATTATTTGACCATCATGAATGCAGAGTTTACTTGAATAACTTTTTTAAATGTACTTTTACATTTAAAAGTACTTTACTTTTTAATTTTACTGAAGTATCGCTGCTCTTTCTTGAGTAAAATTTAACTTCACTAAATGCTGAAGAAGACTGTTTTAACCTAAATTTCACCAAACACACTTATGAAACTTTAACTTCTAGTTAAAGATTTTTTATTGAAAGAAACAGATTTGTAAAAAAATATATTTTGTTTAAATTCTAATTATGTTACGAATATGAATTATTTTCATTTTGATCATTAAAAATACCTAAATGTCCACAAAATTTTATATCACCTGATGAGGTAATTTTTAAATATTAAATAATTAACATTTTAATCAGTTATTCAGTACTTGGGCAGACTTTTTTCCAGATTTTTTTTACTCTTACTTGAATAGTTTCTTTTTTAATTTATAAGTAGAAAACATTTTTAGGCAGTTGCCAATTTTTCCAAAAGTGCTCAGACTGACCAACGCTGAAAGAAATTGGATAAAAACGAAACAGCTTCTTCTCTGATTACACAGGATTCAGTTAAAATTTAAAGTCTATGACATGAAAATTAGAAAAAAAGAAAATGTCTGGCTTGTTTAAAGGTCTTCACTAGAAAAAAAGTGAACAGAAAAACAAAAAACCAGTTCAAAAACCTCATAAACTCTCAAAGCACGGTGGTGCGCGGGTAATGCTTTGGGCTTGTTTTACAGACAATGTGGTCTAGAGTCAAATGTTAGATATTAGTTGGAGCAGCAGCTTACACTAGTGTGTAATTATTTTCACAAAAGTAGAAACAGTAACAGCCTGGAGGTGTTAATGTTATTTCTATATTTGTTGTTTCTCTTCAAAGGAGACAAATGTAATAAAGAAGATTAATGCTTATTATTACAAAACAAAGGGCTGCAGATGCCAAAAGTCTAAACAAAACACAAAATTATTTCCAGAAACCAGACATGCCCATAAACACGTACACAGAAAAGGAGGAAGATGGCGAGAAAGGAAGAGCTGTTAGCGCAGATACTGAGGAAGATAATGACTCAGGGGGAGACAGGAGTCAGACAACCACAAAAATAACAGGAAAAACAAAACCAGAGTCAAGATGGTGGCAAATTCACAGCCAAACACGAAACCTATCATGACCACCAGTCATGATAGGTTTCAACTAGATAGGGGAGTTCAAACATTCTGTCATGGGGGCCAAAATACAAGAAAATGTAAAAAAAATAAAATAAATTTTTGTAGAAAAAGAAAATGTGTTATTGCAAATCCAAAACTTAAAATAAAGGCATTTACTTTTCACATTTTTGGGAGCTCAATTAATCAACTTTATTCTTGTTTACTAAACAGGATTTGGGTCACTTTCTTTCAATACATTTGCTATATTTAGCCAGGTTTAATAAATTAAATAAAAGCTGATTTGGGTCAGCTTCTCGGTTTAAATCTCCAGATAAATGTTCTACTGATTATAAAAGCTTCATTATAAAAAGACAAATCCTTTGTGCCGTACTTTACATTTTCCATTGAAGTGGAAAGTGCTTGGTAATATTTTCTTTCCACAACACCATTGTATGAAAATCAGTTTGGATATAATTTTACCCTGATTACATATAAAACAGTCTCCATCTGCATCAGCCATCAAATCTGTATAATTTCTGAATTGGTGGGCCTTACCAAATTACTGACATGGCCACAAATGGCCCCCGTACCACACTTTGGACACCAATGACTTACAGTATGAAATCAAGAAGAAAACAACAACAATACAGTTCATATATCTATGGCAAACTAATGGCATAGATTTATGCGGTGCTCCCAACCAAAACTAACCAAAACCGACCAATCAGAGACAGGAGGCGGGTCTTAGCGATGTCCATCAACACCATGTATGGGCTGATAAATGTACTAATGGCAGAGAAATGATTCAATGTTACAGGAAAACCATTTATGCACCGTTATCGGTGGTCATGCTAATTAGCCTTAGCACTGGCTACAGGCTCTGCTAGTTTCAGGAAGGTGATTGACAGCACTTAGACCCGCCTCCTGGCTCTGATTGGTTGATTCGAGTTAGAACTGGGAGAAGGCAGAGGACCTCCATTTTTTCACTGACTGTCTCACGTTAAACTGTCATAACACTGTGACAGTTTCAACAAATGTGTATGAAAAAAATGTTTATGTAAAAGTTACATTACTGCAGCTTTAAAACGTCCACTTTTATCTCATCAGTTCTCAGAATAATTTCCAGCAGTCTCGATGATCATCAATGTTTATCAACATGAAATGTTCTCTTGATCATCAGTAGTTTCTGCTTAGGAGGCCATTTTTACCCAATTTCTCTTTTTCTGTTGTTGAATCATGAACTTTCACTGAGGAAAGTTGGACCTGCAGACCTCTGGATGCTGCTCTGTGTTCCTGTGTTTATAAGGTCTTGAAGTGATTTTGGTGTTTAAACAACTTCTGGGAAGGTTCACCACCTCCTCCAGCTTTCTCTGTTTATGGATATTGGCCTACTTCATGTTGTCAGACGGGTTCTGTTTAAGTAAGTGAAGCTGAAATCAGTGAAACTGAATAAAAAACAATCTGATTAATCACATTTAACTCATTATTGCGGCCATTTATGTTTTGACCAGGCAGCTTAGACATCTTTCCTCTTTCAGGCAATAAAATTATAATTTAAAATCAGCTTTTCATATCTACTCAGGTTCTTTCCAAAATACAGTAATCTATAAAGATGCCAATATTTTTTCACTCCGGTGGCTTTATGATGAATCTACACTGCAAAAGCACAAAATCTTACCAAGCTTTTGGTCTTCTTTCTTGTGCAAATAACTTAGTTCACTTAAAATAAACAAAACTAACTTACAAGTAACTTTAGATATAGGAGCTTGTTTTATGTCATTAATATCTTAATATTGTTGAAAAATCATTAGTTATAATTGAAATAATCTGCTTTTTTCTCCATATTATAAGTTAAAAGTTAGTTTTCTTTTATTCCCAGTGTACTACAATATTTACAATAAAAAAATAATTGGTAAGATTTTGTGGTTTTGCAGTGTATTTTATGGGAAGACAACATTTATCAGTTATAAATATGTTATGCAACAAAAGTAAGGTATGCATGTAAACTGCAGGTGTTTGTGTAATTTTATGCTTTAGGAAGCGGGCTTTAAAAAAAAAAAGACAACTATGAGGAAACGTTTGCACCCATTGAAAAGGGAAAACCCGAATCAAAGAGGGCATGCCCAGAACTGCAGTCTTTGTTTACATAAAACTCTATTGTGCCAGATTTTTACTGACAACTCCTTTATAAATAATATTTATGGTTCACTAACTTTAAATACAATTAAGCACATTTAAAATTGAGTTGTTATATGGGTAAAGGTGGAAGATTATTGTGTTTGCAAGAGGAATTCCTGGAAGATCATGCAGAAAGGCTTTAACTGCACAGTAACGTTAAATTAAAACGATTTCAGTGCAAACCAGGGCAAGTAAAAACCAAACTGAGCTTTATTAATCTGAATATTGCTAATTATAATTCATGTTTTATGAGAAATGTGCTTTTGAAAGTTGCACAACAGATTATAAAACAAGTATCATGAGGGTAAAATGGCAATTTCCTGCATGTTCACTGCAAAAACACAAAATCTTACCAAGTATTTTTGGTTTAGTTTCTAGTGCAAATATCTTAGTACTTTTGAAATAAGACAAAAATAACTTACAAGTAACTTTTTATCAATAAACAGTAGCTTATTTTAAGTCAACAATTCCTTAATATTGATGAAAATTATCATTTCTAAGTGAAATAATTTGCCAGTGGAACACAACATTTTCCTTTTATAAGTTCAAATGTCTTTAATCATTACTTCACTTATAACGTTTTTATTGAAATCAAGGACATATTGACTTAAAACAACCTCATATTTCTAGCTTAAAAGTTGTTTGTAACGTAGACTAATCTTAATTCAAGTTTACTAAGATAGTAGATCAAAAATACTTGGTAAGATTTTGCAGTGTATCAACATCATCTATTTTTCTGCCGAATATTTTAGAGTTCGCTATAATTCAGCTTTTCTTCTTTTATTTATTTATTTTTTATATGAAATAAAAGCAACACATCTAGTTCAAACTGCAGGAAACGCCACATGCATCCATAAAAACTGGGTAAAAACGTAAAGTTTTTCGTACTCACCAGCAGAAATGCGCTCAGTTGGTGAAGACAGCGAAGCGCGTGGCGAGAGTGAAAGTGATCTACTGAGAAGTAAGATCTCCTTCCAAAAAGCTGGTTGTGTGAGGGCTTGTCATAACACGATGTTAGCAAAGATGTTTCCAGAGAGAACATTTGGCCACAAACTTACATTTTAGCTCGAGAATTACTTATGACACACTGACTTCTCAGAATTCATACGGAAATAAAGAAAAGAAAAAAATACACCGTTTTGATATTTTTAGGTAGGTACTTCACCAGGTGTCAAAATGATTTTTATCTATGATTAAGAACACAGAACAGATTATGCTTTGAGATTAGTTATTGTTGTGAAAGTGAAAATGGAAATGTGTTTTTGAAAAACTAATTACACCCCATGACTGATTTTATTAAGTAACATCAACTTTTTTTGTGTTTTTTTTCTCACTTTTATTCACAAGTCCTTATTTATTACGTTTGTTTAACTTAAATGCTGCATCTCTTCTCCTGATTTTAGTTGGACTAAAACCCAACAGCAGTTTCCTTCACTTCTTTGCTGCTGAACAGTCTTTTCATTGTCATTTTTAAAAACCTGTTCATTTCACACAGCTTCAGGAGCAAAGCAGCTTGAGAAATTTGACTGGCAGCTAATCAGAAAGATGAGAATTTCAAATAATTTTTGAATTTTCAATTATATTTTGTAGTAACGATTGAAAAGCAGATTAAATTCTATAGTAAAACAATTATAAAAAAAATTTGCGATTACAAAAATTAGATTAAATCTTTTTTTATTTCTGCATTTTTTTCCTGCTTTTTTGGGCCCCTGGTCCACTGCAAGAACTTTTTTCCTTCTCTTTCAGCTGTTCTTTTTGTAGATTTGCCAATTAATGACCCAGTTTTTGGTATCAGCCATGCAGCTTGTCTTATTGGACTTCGGTTACTCGTGATCATAAGCTGCGTTACAAATACACGCTAGTCGTGGTCGACATTCTGCTAATGTTGAAAAAGCACCATTTCGCCATTGCGGCGCTTCCATTGGATAACAAATGAAATCAAAATCACACGTAAATAAGCTTGTTCACGCGAGAAGTCATTAAAAAAATCACTTCCCGCGTGACGTTATTCGCTCATCGCTGACGTCAGAGGAGCGGTTAGCGTCTTATTCAGCCGTTGGACTGAAAAACGGCCACGTACTCGGCATTTATGGAAAATTATATTCGCCGATTTTACAGAAGAGCGACTGATTCAACACGTTGGAATGATCCACAACTTTCTATGAACTGCGCGATTCTGTGAACCAGCTGTACGTTGTCCGAAAAAACACAAAAACAAATCATCATCCTTCCACTGCTTCCTGATTTCTTCTTCGTTGGTTTCCGCCAGTAGCAACGTTCGGTTGTTGATCACGTGACTCATGTGACGCAAGAAAAAAACAGTGTGAAAAGCCTTATTATTCCAGATCCAAAGCTGTTTCTTTTTGTCATTTGACGTGTTTCCATTAACCAAAATTATTTTTGTAATTTCAATTTGCGCAATGTTACTACGGAAGAGGATTAGGGCCACTGGGAAAAAAATAAGACAGTTCTGACTTTAATCTCAGAATTCTGAGAAAAAAGTCAGAAATGTTTTTCCTCTTCCGTAATGTTATGGTAAATGAAAACACAGCTAGTGACTGCAAGGAGATCAAGCATCACCTTGAAACCTGAGATGTTTGTGCTGAAATATGTTATGTTTTGCTTATCTGTGTCTTTAGTGTTTCAGTTTGATTTCACCTTTATTTACTGAGGGATCTGATTGGTGTTTTTGTACATTTAAGGGTACGCACATTTTTGTACAACCTGGTAAAAATAATAATAAAAGAAAAGTTGACATTTTGGGCCCTTTTTACCGTAATTCAAAACAAACACTACTTCCCATTTTTTCTAATCACTGAGTCAGTTCCTCTCTGAATTATTTTATGTAATCACTTTTTTCTTGTACTTTTATGGCACTAAAATGAAAAGGCTGCACAAAACAAACTCAAATCTCACCAGTATTTATAAGCAACTCTATAAAGGTCATAAATCTTGAACTTCCCTAACTAATCTCTCCAACAGAACCTTGATAACTTTATGGTCACTGACTTCCGGAGTGTGTGTTAAGCCCCGCCCACTGGCCTAGAGGCGCGTTTGCTAGAATCACTGGACTCTGATCCACAGATCTACAACTCGACCGCCTGTTTTATGACTGTACTCGCAGAATAAACACACAAGACCCGACACTAGCACCACCAGGAGTAACATCTGCTCTCAGTGAATTTATGGCCACTTTGTGTGCAGCATCAGAGCTGAACTGTGCTAGCAGAACCATACAGTCGCTTTTATGGTGTGTTTGTCTATTGGCTGCTTTCGTAGAGATAACTCAACTTCCCTATGATATATTTAGACATGGAAGTAAATAATGTGATTATAGAGAGAAAGAAAACAGTTTATGTCTAGAAACGTTCAACCATTGTCTATACCTAGGTTATTATAGCTAACCAAAACAAACAACTGAAAATGAGAAAACGGTAATTAATGGAGAAAAACTATAATTAACTGGAACTATATCGTAAGTTATATAACTAAAACATACTGAAATCAGAGAAATTATACCCTTAATTTTTGTTTATAAATCTGTTTAATACTCTTTCAAACTGGTGTTTTTTCCCTACGCAAGCAGTTTACGTCATCTGTCGGCAAATTACGGCACTCAATAATCCTTCTGGAGGGAAATACACTCGTCCGCAAAATGGCAGCAGCAAAAATTAAAATTGGGATAAAACGGCAGTTATTTGGTTGTTTAACAATAATTGAAACATTTTTTTTTAATGGTACCTTCTATTGAATATCCATTACCCAATAAATATATATATATACATTATAATCCCTACACAACCTTTTTTGAATTCTGCATGTAAAAATGAACCAATGCATGAAAAAACTAAAGCTACTAATATAAATAATAAAATACAAATAAACAATATTTAACTAACAAAAACCAGCAAGCACACTCTAAAAACTAACTAAAACTAACTGAATTAGACAAACAAAATGTCACAACAAAATAAAACTAAGCTGTAACAAAAAAATCTAATAATATCTTTGTAGGATTTGCTGTGACTCTCTAGGTCTTCACACGGAGACATACAAAGAAAAACTGCTTGTACATTTACATTAACCAAATATTGCAACTAAAATTTAGTCTCTTTTCTTTCCCTATTGAATGATAGGTGCTGGGGTGTACTTACTTATTTTCACACAGCTTCTATATTTAAGCTTAATTTCTGTTTAATCTTGTGTTTTTGCACTTTGGGTTAGATTTGAAATGAAATGAAACTTTATTTCGAACATGATAGATTTCAGCAATTTATAGTACAATAATAATTTTAATTTATTGTCATCTGGCAAATATGAAAGAAAAACACCTTGTTTCATTTTTCTCAGTAATAATTTAATAAAATTAAATGTAGCTATTTAATTTTAAATAAATAGTAAAATTGTTATTATTTATTAACTAAAAAAAATTGAATTATTTCATTTTTGTTTAAATAATTTAATTACCAGTTAATATATTAAAAATGTTGTCAATATTAAATATATTAATTACTAATTAAGTAAGTAGCTATTACTTAACTATTGTTAATAATTAATCATTAAATTAATTACTTAATTTTATAATTAGTAAAACAATTTATTTAATTATAAATACACTAAATATTTAAATGGATACAATTAATTATTTAATAATTGTGTTTAATCAATAAAAAATATTTTATTAATAAATGACTGATTTAATTTTATTAGCTTATACAATATGGCAGAACAGAAGACGTCAACAAGTTTAATCAGAACACATTCAGTAAAATAAGGAAAGTTTTTTTTATATTATGTTTACAAAAACTCCGACCTTGCATTATGACTGCATGTTCTCTGAATGAACACATTGACAAGCATGTTTTCTATTGCTTCAGATAAGTGAATTTAATGTCAAGATGACCAGACAAACTAAAGAAAATTAGCACTTTATTCAACATCTAAAACATCAGCTAGTTCAAATTCAAACTGATCTATTTATTACACCAGTTTCTCTGACACTCCCGTCCGCTGCAGCTCACTGATAACCCCTCTAGAGATGCTGTATTAAACAGAACTTTTTCGTGATATAGACACTGCCAAGTTTGCCTTTGAGAAACCCATCAATAAACGTGTTTGCACTCTTCCTCTAAAGCTAAAAGCGAGCATTCATGCAGCCGTCATTGGATCAATATTGACGTTAATGTGTCCTCCATGCAGAGTTTTTCCCCTCAGGTTGGTCCGGTTTCTCCTCCTCTCTTCACAACTGGACCCGGCCACAGAGACATCAGTGTCTGATAACATGGAGCGGCTTAATGTTTAGCCTAGGATCCACACTCACACGCACGTGCACACACAAGGGGAAGCAGAGGGATTATAAAGGCGCACAGATCTATACACCGGCCAGGGATGAAGGGCAGAAAAGTAGCAGTGGGAGGGAGAAGTGGTCGAGGTGAGAGTTATTACTTTTAATTGCATTTAATTAGCTACAAAAACTGACATTTCAAGCCTCAATTAAAATTCCTCACCTTATTTTCACTTGAATTAATCTCAATAATGCGACTTTATTACTAATGTTTTAATTTATCAGTAATAATACACACTTGTATGTGTCGTCGTGTTGATCATTTAAAGAGTTTGTTCGCACAGAGTGAAAAAGCTTGTTGAAGATTAGCCGTGTCTTTAATTTGCTAAGCAGGACTATTAGCTTGTTAATCCACATTAGAGGTGTGTGTCCTGCAAGCGGAAAACGAAGGAGGAGCAATATGCATGGAACAAAGTGCAGCAAAAACGATATTAACAAAACCTTATCATGTTTCAGAGGCCAATTTGTTACACACCTTAATTTTCCTCACTATAACAGAGAAAGGTTTAAGTAAGGTAGTAATATTTGTCACTACAAAATGAGTCACTATTTTTCCAGGATGGAGTGAGTAGAGGACAAACTACTTTATTAAAAAAAAAATGGCGTACATACATTTAGTTAAATCTTTAAACAAGTTGCACCGATTTGTAAGCATTGGCAAGCGACTAGCATAAATCCTGTTGGATGTTTGGCATCTTTTCTGGGTAGAATTGGTGAAATTCAATTACGGTAGTTTAATGGCACAGACCCAATTTTTGACCTTAACATAAACTTTTTCAACAGCTTTGTTATCTGGGCTTCTTGTTATACTCCCTCATTTACTCCAGAATCGGTTTGGATGTTTGTTTGGGATCATTGTCCAGTTAGAAAAAGCAACTGTCTCCAGGTTTCAACCATTTAGCTGTTAACTTCCGCTCAAATTGAAGACATTTGAGGTTTTTATTCACTACTCCGTCCACTGACAGCAAGTCAGACCCACGGAAAGATGCAGCTGCCACTTTGCGTGGCAGTTGGGATTATTCTTTGGCTTGGCAGAATGACCATGACTTCTCCTCCAAATATCTATCTTGTAATCGTGAATAATTATTTAGTCCTTACCCATTCAGGCAGCTTTTTTGGCAATGAGTTAATGTTTTTGGTGTCCAGAAATATAGGGGTTTCAAAAACTTCCTAAATATTGAGGGACATTCGACAGGCAAAGTGCTGTTACCTAGCAACCCCAACAGAGGTCTGCATGTCACCTAGCAACACAAGCTGAGCTCCAGCACATTTGGCTGCTGGAAAGTAAAATGTTTTTTGAAGGGGGTTTTTTTTTTTTTTTTTTGTAGATTTACTATTCTGAAGCCACCTTCTGCATTCTTGTTGGTTGTGCAGGAGGCTCCACTTCTGCTTTTCAAAGATGCACAGTTGTATAATTGGGCATCTGTTTGCAGCCATTTTCATTTGCGAGTGTAAATGTTGAGTTTGGGGGCGTGGCTAGCAGCAGCTTATTTTGATTTAAAGTGGCAAAAAGTCCTAAAACAGCTCATAGGCAGAACTGAGCAGACTGAAATCTCATCATCTAAGAATCATTTTGTGCAAATGAAAATGTAATGAACCCGTTTTGTGTAGGCCATAAACCTATTCTAACCTGATCAAGAAAGCATAATAGGCCACCTTGATGCAAATTTGCTAATTGGAGACAAATAATGAGCTATTTGTTCGCAATTATAAGATGAATGTTTGGATTAAGACTCATGAAATGGCTTTCAAGCTAAAACAAATATCACACTAACAGACAGGTAAAGTGGTGGCTGCATTGTTCTGTGGGCCTGTCTTGCCAAAAAACAGGCAAGAACATGTTTTTACCACCATTACCCATTTGTGCCCAAGTTTTTACTTCCTAGCTAGCATCTTTAGATGTTGCTTCAGTATTTCCTCATAATGTTCTGTCCTCATGATGCGATCTATTTTGTGAAATACCGCAAAACAACCCCACAACATAATGCTGCCACCTCCATGTTAAACAGTCAGAATGGTGTTCTATTAATGTTTATTATTAATTTATTTCTTTGTCCATGTGTGCATTTGCAAACATTAAACTGTTGTTTTTATGTTTCTTTTGTTGTAACAGAGTGGCTTTTCAGCTCATGTTGATATTTGTTTCACTGTAGATGAAAACACAATTACCAGGTTTTTGTTTTGTTCCGGGTTGATATTAACATTTCGGACCAGAACCTGTTTTCTGCCTGAGTGATGGTTGAACATTCCCGTCTTGTTTGTACTTGCACATAATTATTTGTTTTGATTAATGGCATCTGGAAATTGCAGCCAATTCGAACCAGACTTAGGCAAGTCCACAGTACTCTTCCTGATATTTTGGCTGATTTATTTCCCATGATGTTACACAAGGAAGTATTGTGTTTTAGGTGTGTCTCTAATTAACTCAGATGTTTTCAATAAACGCCCAAATTAATTAACGGCATAATAATCTTAGTGTTTATTAACTTTAAAATAGCTTTAAAAAATTATCTCTCATTATTCTGGCATTTAGCAAATGGAAAAATGTTGCAATTTCTCGTTTTAATTGGCTTTAAACAGGAAATGTTTATTCTAATTTCACGTCAGACAGTGTGAAAAAAATGCACTTGTCTTTTTATTGTGTATGTAAACTTCTGGTTTCAACTATATAAAGCAGAAAAGTCTTTTAGAGGAATTTATAGACATCTGTTCAAGATATTTGGATGTGTTAAGAAACAAAATGCTTAAAAATTGTTTAGAAACAGCAAAGGAGCCACCAAGACTGAAGTTTTTCCACCGGTGTCAATAGCTACAGTGATAACCAATAAAGAAGCCCATGCTTTCTTCTCAGTTGGTTTATTAGCGGCTCCTGAATACTACTTTGCCTCTTAGATCCTAAGGAAACAGCAAAATGTCCTCCAGGGGTGTTCAAAGTGCGGTCCAGGGGCCATTTTTGGCCCTCAGGATGCTTGATCGCAGTTCAACAAGTCTAAATTTGGTTGTTCAGTTCAGGCAATTGGTGAAGATACAAATTTAAAAACAACTTTGTGGTGAGATTTAATAAAAAACAGATACTATTCAAATGTATTAAAATGGAAAATTTAAAGTGCAGCACAAAGTATTTATGAAGGTTTTTGCTTTTAATTTATTTTATTAGTAATAGGGACCAAAAGCATCCAGTTGTTTCTGTTGCTAAAAAAAAATCAGAAAAATCCAGAAAAATTCACAATTTTAAAATATGACTTGCTGTTTTTCTTCTTAAATTAGGTAAACTGATTCATGCAACGCTTGTCTACAAAAATCTGACTGCTCTGCTTATTTTACTAAAGTATTGAGTGTTTAGCTTGTTGCTTATTTAATAGGTAAAAAATAAAATATATATACATTTTTGTTATTATCATTAAGAATAAAAATATTAACAATTTTGTGGCCTTTATGCCGAGATGTTTGGTCGCCATTGGTTAACTTAGTTCCAATAAATGACGTCAATCTGTAAAATAAGAAAGTTTAGATTGTTCCACTGGCTGAAAAAGTAGCGGTATTTTCTTTTTACCATAACTTTATATTAAAATATGACTCAGCAGACGAGGGTTGGGAGTGAAACTGCAGCTTTTACCAGCAGCCATCAGTCGTCCCGGTTCAGACGTCATAGAAAAGCTGCAGTGTGCTTCAGGCAACTCGTTCATTCTCAGAGCATGTTCACCTGTTTCTTTTACCTGAAAATCTTCAGTCTGAAAATCTTTGTCACTTCTCATAAGTTCAGTCAGTGGAAACTGGAGGAGGGCACAGCTTCAGGCTAAAGTCTTTCAGCTAATGTTGACTAACGTGATCTACAATTTACTCCTTACACTGTTATATTTTTATATTTTTCATGCTACACAGATGGATTTCTCTTTAATTAAGAAGTCAACACCCATTAATAGCAGTGCGGTAATACTTCTGCGATGTATTGAACCTGACTTTAACCAGATAAAATTAAAATGCCAATTTATATCAATGTAATTCAAGAATTAAGCCTTTTTTACATGAAATTACAAATAGTCACTCACCAGTGTTATTCACCACATCGATCTTTCATCTTTGCAAACTTTTCAATAACTCTTTTGCCAAACTCTAATGAATGAACCCATGAATTAATTCATTTGCTGCTTTACAGTGTAAAATGTTTTGATCCTTCTCAGTGATGAAACGTTCCTGTGTGACTCAGCTGTGGTCACTGATGTGGTGATAAGGATTTTGAGCATCCTGTAGATCGTTGTCGTACAGCTACCGTAGCAGAGGTCGGGTATTTCCTGCAGCTGTGTGAAACTGTACAGAGACATCAGTTCAGTTTCGAGATTAACCTTTAAATCAAAGCAGGGTTTTTTTGTATGGCACATTTTCAAGATGCTTTATATCATAAAAACATAAAAATAGAAAATCATCTAATTGATTAACATTTTTATTTGTGAAACATAGTTATTTGCCATACTGCATGCGTGTTGGTTTCATCAGACGTAGCTGGGCATCTTTAGTTTTGATGATAATGGTGATCTAAATACTATTCACAAATGTTTTCCTTGGCAGAACACAGTCAACTGATTTAATCCCTTCAGGCTACCTCAAAACCCATCAATCCTGTCTGGGAGCAGCTTTATTTTTAATAACTTTTATCTATTGCCTAATAGGAATGCATTTTAAGTATTTCATAACTTATATTTACAAATAAATAATAAACAATTCCGTGTTCTTGACTTACATCCACTGACTGGCTCCTCTTCTCAACTTGTAGCAGATATATTTATATCATTTGAGTAATTTCTCAGCAATTAACTTCATTCCAAAATCTGGTTAATGTGTTAATATTATTCAACTAGAGTCAAGGTCAAGCTTGAGGACATTTTTTTGCAGTGATCTGGTCCTAACAGATTCTGAAACACTTTAAAAAGCTTTACATATTCGACACTGTTGTTTTTATCAAACACATTGTTACACTGTGGAAGGAAAAATAATCAGCAAACTTGGCTGTACAACAATCAAAGCTGGTTTATTAAGCCTCCAGCGTCATAGCACAATTCAAAATGGCAGCTTTCCCATCAGACAGTCCACCTATATACTGGTTATCCCCGCCTTCCCAATTCGCCCCCAGCCAATCAAACTCCATCCATCATGGCTCCCTCCATAAAAGAGCTGGGTTCCAAGATGGCCACTACAAGGACACACCCTAAAGGTAACAAACATTTCACAGACAAAGGATCATATACACCACATGTGTCAAACACGAGGCCCGTGGGCCAAATCCGGTACGCCGTAGCTTTTTATGTGGCCCACTAAGTTCCAGACTAATTTAAGTGAGCTTAATTATTATGTTTTCAGTCAAATCAATGCAGTTTTTGTCTGTTTACTGCCAAATTATATCAATCAGTCCCTCCAGTTTCTTGAGAGTTATTGTGTAAATTCACGCAAAATCAAACAAATTTTAATTAATTGGGAGTTTTTTGCAGATTTTTCTCAAAACTTGTCAAACTTTCTTACTTGTACTAAACAGCTGCTTCAGTCTTAATGATGTCAGATCATAGTCCATGATCTATACAGCAAGTAATAAAAAGTCACATTTACTGTCATAAGTGTAAATATCGCAAATATTTCCAAATTACTTCCACAAACACTTTGATTTTTATTGCAAAACAGTCACAAAAAGAATCATAAAATCCTGGAGAGACTGAAGAGATGGTCAATATTATTTAATTTTAAGAATTCATTGATATTTTAATAGTTTGTGATCAGGTTTTATCAATACATTCTGGCTCAACCGGCCTTGTAAGAGCATTCATTATCTTGATTTGACACCCCTGATATATAAACACATGCTAGAATTCAAACATTACAGAAAACCTTATTGCTTCTTAACACACATTAAGCCACATGGGAACGAATATTGATTTAAGAGAGCGGGTAGCTGCCATTTACTACTAACCACTTTCTGTTGATTAACTTATTATTATCAATTTGATAAATTTTATAACTGCATGAGTTTTTTTATTGGAGCAGAAAGACATCAGCTTTTTGAAGAAGGAACTGTTCCTGCCTATCAGCCTTGGTTGAGTTAGAACCAAACAATCAGATATTTCTACAGTGACATCATTATTTATAAGACAATGTTTTAAGGTCAGATGTGACCTATTATGCTTCCTTGAATAGGTTAGGATAGGTATAAATGTTCATTACATTTTTTCCACAAAATCATCCTTAGATAATGAGATTTTAGTCTGGTCTGTTCGGCCTATGAGCTGTTTTAGGACTTTAAATCTAAATAAACAGCTGCTGGCCACTGATTTGCGTATCGGCACATATAAGTTACAGATAAATCTAACTGATTAATATTGTAAATATCACCATATTTATCTTTATATTGTATATATTTCCTACAATCTTTGCACTGTTGGATCTGACTTTTAATCTAATTGTAAATGTGTACAGAGAAAAACAATGAATTGAATTTATTGATCCCTTAGGGATCAATAAAGTATATTCTATTCTGTTCTGAGTTTGGTCCATTTTCCAATTTACTATTTAAAAAGTGACTGAAAGTTCATAGTTGTCCTAAATTAAATCACAGAAAACTTTCCAAATAGACTTTCAAGACAAACTAGTTTCAGTTTATGTGTGTGTGTGGGCATGTGTGTGTGTGTGTGTGTGTGTGTGTGTGTTGCAGGGACTGTTGTTGGAGATGAATCCCCAGCAGAGCCTGAAAACCTCGATCCCCTTCATCCTCTCTCAGCCGTGTGTCGTCTCTACGTTTACGCTCTGCACGGCTGCCTCTGCGAGGTGGCCTTCACCGCCGTGTACGACTGGTGCAGCACCCGAGACCAGAGGCTGCCGGGACACAGCAGCATCTGGGCGCTGCCCATGTACGGCTCCGCCATCTTCTGCATGGAGGCCCTGAGGGCCCGGCTGCTGGCCCGGAGCCGCTCCCTCCCTGTGAGGCTGGCAGTTTACACTTTATTCATTTACATGTGGGAGTTCAGCTGGGGCGTGGGGCTGAGCCTGCTGGGGGCCTGTCCGTGGGATTACTCAGCCCATCGCTACAATCTTCGAGGACTGGTGACTCTGGATTATGCCCCAGCCTGGGCTGTTGCTGGATTTATAGCAGAGCAACATGTAATCAAGAATACGTTAAGAATAAGATTGAAAAACGGCTGATTTCATGGTTACCTTAAATTATGCTACGTGACATTTAATGTCATTTTTAGCTGGAACAACACAATGTTTGTGTCTTTTTAATAATTAAAATAATTAATTAAACATTTGAAGATTTTTTTAAAATCTCCAATCAAGTGCTAGATAAGAATAACATTGAGAAAATAACAAATTTCATAATTATCTTAAACAATGTCCTTCCAAAATTTTTTATTTTTTTGCAGAAACAACATAATGCTGTTGTATTTTTAATGTTTAATGATTAAAAAGGTTGAGATTTTTAATATCCAATTAACAATACGCTAAAGATAACATTGAAAAACGACTGATTTCATAATTATCTTAAATTATGTCCTTCCAAAATCAACCACATGACATTTAATGTCATTTCCAGCTGGAACAACACAGTATTACTGTGTTTTTAATGGTTCAAAATGAAAAATTTGAAGACTTTTAATCTCTAATCAAGAATATGCTAAGGATAAGATTGAAAAACAACTGATTTCATAATAATCTTAAACTTGTTCTTCCAAAATCACCCAACTTTTAGTAAACTTCAAGCAATCTCAGTTCCTGGTTGTGAACTTAAGTATACTGGAGTTAATTATGTATTTAACCTAAAATTACATGTATTCTACCATGTTGCTGTTTTATTTTGTTTGTTTTTATTTGTTTTCTAACATTTCTTGTCATTTTTTTGGAGAAACAACAAAATGTTATTATATTTTTAACTGTCATAATTAATCATTTCTGTATTTTTCCTGCTTCTGTCTGTCTTATCTGGTCCAAACTGTTTGGATTTTGTCCAGGGTGGGAATGTGTCTCAGCACTCCCCTTGGAGGAAAATGGCTACATTTTCATGCTCATTAATATTCAATATTTTCTTTAAAAAATTTGCACAATTTTTTGGAAAATGCGAACCTATCTCACAGCAGGGTTTTGTTCCTGGTGCTTGTCAAAACTTGTGTTTTTGGATCTTTCTCATTCATTTTTCTGTCGCGTAAGTTTCTCCCTGAGGTTTGATGATGAAGATAGTTTTCAACACACTTCCAGTAGCACCAAGAAAACAAGAACAGACAAGAAAAATGATCTCAGGTCATTTGATTCCTGTTAGCTTAAAAACTGACGGCAGTTTCAGAATCAAGTTCTTCTTTCTTTATGCTTAACTTCACTAAATAATAAAACTAAAATAATTTGGCAATATTTATCACTATTATACAAAACGCATTGAACAAGTTATTGTTTTTCTTAGTAAACATACTTCTATAAGGATGTTTGTACAAAATTCACCCCAGATGTCATTAGCAACCCAAGTCCATGCTTTAATTTAAGAATAATTAAGTAAAATAATGCATAAAAAATGTGTTGGATTACATAGAAAGTCAAGAAAAAAGCTCAAAAATCACCTTTTATCAGGTCTGACTAATATTGATTTAATAATTTACTCTGCAGTGATCGTCTATGAAGCATTTTCTAATTACTCAATAAACATGATGGGTCAAACCAAGAACCTCTTAAGAACTTGACAACCTCGTTATTGCAAAACTTATTTCTCTGAAGTATCCACTCAACTGCAGTTGTATAACTTACAGTGCAAATCTCCACAAGTAAAGAAAACCCATGATAAATATCTTTTAAAGTTTTCTACAGAGTATTTAGGGAAGCCAATGAAATATTAAGAGAAGACAGGTTTGCAGGAGGATCTGGAGTGAATATCACTCCAAAAACACCAAAGAACAAGAAGATTTGAGGTTGTTTTTGAGCATAAAGTGCTAGGAAACACCAGATAATTAAAGGAAGTATGACGGGAGGTATGTAACTGCGTGTTATCATTAAAGAGCTGAATATGAAACCCACATGAAAACTCTTTCTTGGTTGCAGGGAAAGAAAAAAGCTGGAGGCTTTTCTACTAATGCTGGTAAAATTCAGTAAGTGTGTTATTACTTTCTCCCTGTATCATCAGAGATGAAATTGTGGAATAATTTGTTTTGTTCTCATTTTTGTGTGTGGATTACTTGGTTTGCTACTGACCTCTGGTGTAAGTTTCATGTCAATGTCGTTTTTAAAAATGCATGTTTTAATAAAAAAGTTAGCACCTTTAATACTTCTATTTAAGTGAATTTTGAAGGTGTGTAGTTGACAATTAGGTTCTCTTCCGCTCTGGATTTTGCACGACAACCAAGGCCACAGTCCCCTCATTCCTCTGCCACTTGTACCTACAAAGGAAACATAAATTACATGTTTGTACCAGAATTTCTACCAGAATCATGCTAATTTTCCAAGAAGACATTGAATTGCACATGCGCTCATTACTTATTTATCAGACATCAACCTAAAGCACAAACGTATTTGCATTTTGCCTGCCTGGGGCATTTTGCCTGCCTGGGGCATTTAGGTGTGTGCAACATAATGTCAGGGAAACATCACAAATGCTCATATTGGCACGTGTTCCTACTCATCAGTGTCTGAAACAGTTCCAAAGAATTTGTGGTTTGTCAGTGTGGTGAGAAATTGCGCTTGTTCTTGATTGTCTTCTTTTTAAAGGATTGGCAGCAATGGGAACTGCTAATCTAATTCAATTTTGTGTTTATTACTTATTGTAAAAACAGTAGGCCTCAGCATGCTAAATGTCAATGTATCTGAAAAATTAGATGTGCTCGAATTAGTTCCTTCTGGAAAATCATCAACCTAGATTAAGTAAAATCTCAAACTCAATAATGGAAAAATAATTTGTTTTTCACACTTTATAATGGTTTAATGTAATGAAAGTCATTATCTTTGGAAAACAGCAAATTAGCACCAACACTTTCGCCGACTGCCAAGCGTAATGCTGCAGGGGTGATGACTTGGAGTTGTTTTGCAGTCCCAGGATGTAAATGTGAGGATATATTTGATTTAATTTGTAGTATTACTACAGTCAAATTTAAAGGTTCTTTTGATATTTCCTACATGCTTGTCTAAAACTGTGTTTGTCCATCTATTTGATGAGTTAAAAATCTCTTGCAGAGGTTCTAGTAGGGATCAAATTTATCTATGTTAAATCCATAGATAAACAGCACAGAAAATAGAAGAAAAAACCTACAATCAACAAAACAAATACAAATGGAAAATGTTATAATGGCAGGAAATAGAAGCAAAACGCACAAATGAGTGCAAGTATAAAAAGCTGGAAAGTGCTCCAGACCACTAGGGGGAGTCGTATGGTTTCAGGCCCCCAGTAGAGATTCGATGTCATAATTTAATAGGATTTACAGAAGAAAGTTGGAGGAAGAAAGAAAAAGTCTGTTATGCTTTATGACTTTCTCAAACACACAATTTTTTACAATAATCCAGAATTTATTTATGTTGGTAATATTACTTAGTCCAGACTCACCCTAGTGGTCTGGAGGACTTCTGTTTTGTGGAGCGAGTTTTCAGCATTTTGTGCTTCTTGTTTTTGCTATTTATGACATTTTCTCATTTGCTTCCATATCCTGTGGTTGCAGCATTTGTTTTGTTTGCATTTGTTTTGTTGATTGTAGGTTTTTGCTTCAGTTTTCTGTGACTCTAGAATTGTGTTTTTGGAGTCACAAATCCAAAAATATGCAGATTTTGGATCTGCATATTTTTTGCAGTGTTTGTTTTTTTGTTACATTTGTTTTTTGTGTTTGTGTGGTTTTCCCTTTGCATCATTCATGTTTGCAGAGTATTTTGCCTTTGTACCTGTTGGTCCCCATATAATACAGTTTAATCTGTGACTATGTACATATAACTTCAATTAGATTAAAATTGACTCACTGGCTCTGTTCGGGGATGAGCAAACTGTCTCCTGAAGTCAAATTAAACGACTGCTCCGCCATGGTCACTGTTGACGATCCCTCCTGGGAGAGACAGAGAGAAGATGTGTTGGTAGGATTAGCTGTTAGGAGCTTATGGTGGTTATTAGAGGAGTTGGGACAGGAAGTGTGTACATGCCATTTGCCAAATCCACAAATCAGTTTGCTGGGCTGACGTCTCTGTAAGTCCAGGTCCAAACACCATTGCCTGTCAAAGACATAGAAATAGAGAATCTTGATTTATTCATTATTATTATTATTATTATTATTATTATTATTATTATTATTATTATTATTATTATTATTATTATTATTATTATTAT
>CAEFZY010014377.1:0-18043 GCA_903066815.1 Brachyrhaphis roseni
CTATGGCAAGCCGTTTTAACATAAATTCGGTTTCGTCTGACTATCCGTAATTACGTTCTAGATATCTAAAAATGCATTTTGACTAGACAAAACTACATTTTGACTATCCGGAATGGTAATTCAAGATATCTGCATTTACATTCTGACTAGTTAAAATTCCTTTCATGATATCTCAAACTACGACACTGGATCTGTCATTTGACGGGACACGTATCCGGAATTACGATTTAAGATATCTTGAACTTAATTATGACTAGTCAAAATTACAATTTTAGATATCTGAATTAAGAATGACGTGGAAGCCCCTTTGGGCTGTCCAAACAGTTGCCTGCAGAATTTTATGTTTCCTGCACAAAATTGTCAGTAAATGCTACAAATTAGAAAGAGCTCGGCAATGTTGGAAATGCGGAGATCGCAAAACTTCATAAACTATAAGACTGCTAATGATATCTGCAAAAATAATCCTGTTTATTAATTTCCGACGAACCGAATGGACTTAAAAACAGCTTTGAAAAGCTAAAATTGCTATTGTCAATCCATTTTCAACATGAACATTGTGCATTGTCAAACATCTTTTTTCGTTTTTTATACTTTTCATTGTTTTATTAAACTTTCAAATTGCCACGTAAATCAGTGTCATTTTGACTAGTCAGAATGTAATTATAGATATCTTAAATCGCTAAAACGTCTAGTCATAATACAATTTCAGATATCTTGAATGTAAAGGCGGCAAAACCGAATTTATGTTAAAACGGCTTGCCATAGCAAGAGGGGATGCATGCGCTTTTCTAAAGAAAATGTCAGAGGAGCGATGATTAATTAAGCATAAAATAGTGCAAACTTCATGACCAGTTACTGCCTGCCTTGCTAGGAAAGGGTTAATAATGTGAAAACAAGTATTATAGACAACAGACACATAACGTACAATAATGTCGTGTGTAAATTGTTAAAAATATGTTTAATCTGTCATTATGTGCTTCATGGTATAGCATGGGACAGATAATCTGTAGGAAAAAAAATAATTGCGGTTCTCTGCTTTTTCCCGTGTGCAGAAATACACCATCAGAAACAACCAACCAGAGCCAGGAGGAGGGTCTTAGCACCCGCATCCATTCCCTTGCTCTCTGCTACGCTACAGCTAGCTGCAGCCCCAAACCAGAGTCTGCTGTGGATGCTAAGGCTAGTTAGCATGGCCGCCAGGGACATCGATTAAACAGTTTCATTGGAACAGTAAATTGTTTCTCCGCCATTAGCATGTTGAACAGCGCATACATGAGGTTGATTGACAGCGCAAAGACCCGCCTCCTGGCTCTGATTGGTTGTTTCTGTCTGAGAGCGGTGCATTTCCTCCCAGTGCTGAAACTGCAACTTAGTAACAGCTTAAGCAAATGCATAGAAAACGGGTTGTTTTGTTTTTAACAAAAGTTACAAACTTGAAATCAGTCATTGAAAAAAACAAACAAAAGCAACTTTAATATGAGGCTGAATCAAAAACAAACGTGTAACATGTGGAAGGCTAACTACATAGAAGACATCATTTTTGTGTTACAAAACTAACTGCATAGTGAAACATGGCAGCGGCAGCATCATTCACTGGGGGATGCTTTCCTACTCGACCAGTCAGAATAAGGCCAGCAAAGAATTTACAAGGGGCAGTGTTATGGATTTTTCAGGCACATAGTATCTTTTTATAGTGCAATAAACCAAATATGTAACCTTCAGTTGTTATAAAAATGCTGCATATATCAAATATGACTTTGTAATTTGAAATTGGGGCTCCGTCTCTTTAAGAAGCTCCTGCTCTTTCCGAAACTCCACCTTCAGGAAGTCTGTGAGGCGAAGTTTGGAAAAAGAGGAGGAGCTGCGTCCTTGAAGGCGGGGCTAGGTCCACCCAGACGGAATGGTTGCCATGGGAGATTGAAGGAGTTCTCACATATACACGAAATAATCAGAGCAACACTCCAGGTGTGTTTTAGATGAGGGCATAACATTATAACATGACGAAGCTAAAAAAAAAGTAAAATTTTTTAATGATATTTCTACTGACTATTTTACTACATAGAGTGCATGGAAAGTCTTTACATCACATCCAAAACTTTTATACAAGCAACTTTTTCCATTGATGTAAAAATCTTCAGGATAAAATTTAATTGTGTTTGCAGCCTCTGAGTTGCAACGCAAACTTTGTACGTCTTTCGTCACCCTTTGACGTCTTTTCCATGCCCACATTCCTCAAGTACTTTCGACTCTGAACCTCTTTTTCACGCACATCTTGTTTCCTTTTTTCTCCTCCTCCTCCTCCTCGTTCCTCCCCCAGCTCTGTGGAGTAATTTAGCAGCCAGTGAGTCCTGGGCTCTAATCTGTCACTACAGACATACCAGCAGCGACACGAGTGATTTCCCACCGGGACCACAGACACATCTAATCACATCCTCAGGGACGCAAGAAGACCGAGGGCCTGGGCAAAGAATAACAGGCAGGTGAGGAGAAAATGGAGGCAGCAGACCATTAGGTAAATAGACAGGAATACACTTAGCCATTGTTCAGATGAATTCATTTGCTGCGGCGGTTCAAGGTTGAAGAAATGTCGCACCTTCTAAGGAACTCGAGTTTGATTGGTGCGGGTCGTTCATAACTTTGGAACTGTCACGCATAAAGTGGGAGCGTATGTGGTCACAGGTCACAAATGTGTCCCAAAAACACTATTTTGAACTTATGGTGACATTTTATTTTACTTTTATTTTCTCTCCCCTGCTCTGCTTAACATGTGGTCTGGATCCAACCTACTGGCAAAAATCGTTTCTGATTAAACTGCCATGAGGAGGAGAGTTCATCACAGCGAATTGGTTTTCCAGTTGCAGTCAGTTAAGGACAGATTTAATTTCAGGACAGGGGGTCTCTCATTTCCTCTCTAATGGTCCAAATCTGATTTTTATAGGAAGTTAAAAGTCCAGAACTGGTTGTGATGATCAAATCCATTTGCTTGCAGCTTTCTTTAAATCAAGACTAAAAACCCACCTGTTCGGAGCTGTCCTTGATTAACTAGTAATGAAATATTGATCAACATATTTGATATGTGTTCACATGATGGTTTTGATGATGGCATTTGTCAAAATGTAATGTTTATTTACATTTCATAATTGGAAACTGTGATGTTTTATGAGGTTAAACACTCTGAACTGCCTTGTAGCTGAAATGTGACATACAAATAAAATGGACTTGGAAGCAGGCATTTAATGCCCAAAGCTGTTTGTTTGTGACCCTAAGCTCTTATGATTTAATCAATTTTAATGTAGAAAATGTAACTTTTTCTTTTTTAAAAGACAGAAGTAAAAGATCCTGAAAGACTGACATAATTCTAAAGTGATCTGATGTGGAAAACGCACTTTTTATTTTGAGTAACTGACTAAAATTACAGTCTGAAGGTCAATTCAGAAGTAACTCAAATATTATTTTTGTGTAAAGCTCCTCAAACATTTTTTTCCCAGTTACTTCACAATTATGATTATTATTTTTTGCAACAAAAGAAGAGCAGTACATGTGTCATAAGGAAAGTACTGAAAAAGTCTTTGCTAATGTTATGTGGACTAAAATTAACACAGCATTTTGTTAGCATGTCTTGTCACTAGCCATCATTTTGAACTAACAACCTGATTAAACTTCAATAAAACTCTCCAGCAGGACGGAAAATTACACGGTGAAATAGTGAATTCATTCTGTATGGTAATATTAATGTGAGTTGATTGTGTTGTTGAATTTAGCATTCAGTAGAAAACAAGTTGCCTTTTACATTTAGCCTTTTCGCTGCTAATTAACTCAAGCTAGTGCGTGTTTAAAATCCCTACCTGGACCAAAGAGTTGGTTATAAAAGTGTTAGTGATATTTCTGAAGACTGACATCACTTGTAAAGGATCACTAAAAAAAAATGCATGTTTGGGTTAATAGAAATAATCTATTTTAACCCAAATATTACCTACTTAAATGTCCAGCTTGTGAGTTGTTCTTTTCAGAACATTCTCTTTGGTGGACATAAGGTTAGATGTTGGTCAGTTTAATGTTATTTGGTTTGAATGTTGAGCTTAGCCAGTTATGTCAAGTCAGTCCGGGTTTGGACTGGTCCGTTACAGACTCCAGACTGGTTCAGCAAAACGACCTACATTGTAATGTTTTAACTTTTGTTTTGTTGCGTGTGAGAGCTCACAGCTAACAAAAGGAGCAAACGTAAAGATGGATTTTCCCTAAAGAAGTGCCTCGATTGGGTCCAATCTGATCTAAGTTAAAGTGTGAACAATTACCACGACATTATAACTTTATGCAGCTACATTCTGAGCCTTTGTGGAGAGTTCTAGTTATCAAACCATCAGGGCCCAGATACTTTCCTTAAGTCTTTCTTTGTTTTTTTACTGATCCCGGTGGGAGAAATGTTCCTTTCAGCTTCAGGTATGACATGAGCAGTGTGTCTGTTTTTAATATTTCTACCAAAAGAATCACCTTCAACATGAGTGCAAGATAAATAGGATCACTTAGGAAAAGTCCTCGCTTGGCAGAGCTTGTTTTCTATTTAATGCATAGTTAGGCATAAAACTACAAGTTCTCAGCAAACTTTCTGTTTTTTCATGAGGGAGGGAGCTGGAGTAATTTCAATTACTACAGCAAGGTTAATTCACTTGTCCAGTCAGCTGTGCTATAATGGACGGTTACATTTGTCCTTTGGGTACACGTCCTTACACTTACACAAGCGTTAGCGGCTCCGCGGGAGGCCGGCGCTGATGAGAGCGAGCGGTTTCCATGGCTACATGCGAGGGTGTCGTGTTAGCATGTCCACCTGCTTTGACGGAAGGCCCAGACGACCTCCCGCTGTCAGCCCGCCGCCACATTTAGAAGAAGACTTATGTCCACATTACGCCCCGGCGGGTTCCTCCCTGATTAAGAGACGGTGGATGGAAAGGGTGACGGAGCGGCGGCAGGGCGGACGTCCTGCTCGGTGTGTGAGGATGTGGCACTGTCAGCTCTCGTGACTGATGGGGATGGAGAGACGGCTGAAGGTAAACGCTGAGCGGTGTGGACTCTATTAAACTGACTGCGTGCTGGTGTCGTTGAGAAGATGGGAAGTTATTTTTGAGTTGGTCAGGGAAGCGATTCTTTTACCTCCCGAAGTTCACGGAAACCTTAAAGTCCAGTTTGAGAAAGTTCCAGCGGCTCTGGACAGACGTTTCCGTGGCTCGAATGTCACAGTCGTTTTAGACTTTTTAATGAGGCATTTCAATCCTTTTGTTTGAGGTGAAACTACAGCATTTCACAACATACAACCTGCGGCCTATTTGAAATCTCTGAAACCTGTGTCCAGACATTTTGTCACATGGGCCAAAGTCGTCAACTCAAACGTCCTCACGTTTGACTTGACATATTTGGTTAACCTCAACATTCAGTCAGGAATTATTACGTCTCTTTTTTTTTTTGTTCAAAACAGATGTTACCAAAAGACCTTTCCTGTCAACAGCCACCACTATCTACAATAACTCTGTGAAGAATTTGAATTCATATGAGTCACAACAACATTTAATTTCCCCTTGAGATTAAGAAAGAAATTTTAAATTAAAATTTTATTCATCGTAGATGAAAAACCTAACAGGGATTTTGAAAGTTTGCTGTATTAAAAGAAAATCGTCCAGCTTTCAGAGTCCTGATTTATTTTTCAGTTGCAAGAACAGAATTTGGGTCACTTTCTTTCGAACCATTTGCTATATTTAGCCAAGTTCAGTAAATTAAATAAGAGCTGATTTGGGTGAAGAAAAGTTGGCTTCTCTGTAAACGTCTCTGGACAGACGTTTTTAGAGAAAGCCTGGTAGGGAAAAGACAAATGTTTTGTGTTGCACTTTACATTTTTCACCATAAGAAAATTATGTTGGCAATAATTTTACCCTGATTACAAATAAAACAAAAGTCTCCATCTGCATCAAGCGACTGTGCTGGATCAATTTTGCACAATTTCAGTGGCACACACACAAGGCCCCTGGGCTGAAGGCTGCACACCAGTGGTTTAAAAACTAGCTTGAATTTAGTGTGAATTTTCTCTTATCCACACAGGTTCTACGTTATGCTTTAAATATATAAGTATTTGACAGGTCAAGACTGTAGATACTATGAGCCACAAGAATAGAAATCCAGTAAATTCCTAGATGGAAGCTTCCTTAGTCAAGATTGCTAAGGGAAAAAATCTTGGTGCTGATTTTTAGGGTTAAATCACAATATTTTCAAACTCTGAAACAAAATTAGGTTTAAAAATATCTTTATAGTTTTTGTTTTTTTCTTCCATCCATTGTTATTTCAAGCAGCTTTTGTTGTGGAGAACTTTTCGACCCGTCCTGACACTTTGCCTGGCTGCTGACTTTATCTCAAGTTGTTAGCCACGTCTGGATTTTTAGATTTTACCAGCCGACTCTTATCCCGTGACCTTTGTCCATGGCAGCAACCTTGAAAGTAAAGTTTTGGATCTTCAGACTGTTTATGCCTTTCCGTCGGCTGTCTCTGTTCGCGGCTGCTGTGCAGTCAGCACGTCTGGAACCTCTTCCTGGTTGCTATGGTGACTGTGTTGTTCGCCTTCACAAAAAGTGTTGCTGGAAGGTGATTAGCGCATGTCAAATTTTAGCCGACTGGAGGGCGGAGGGACCTCGGTGTAGATGAGGAAACATCCGCTTTGATTTGTAGATCTCTTTACGCTGCACTGCCAGTTCTTAACGCCACAACGATGCGAAAATATTCCACCTGCAGCTAAATAATGAACACGAAGTGAGGTTGTAGTAACGACCTGCCGATTCTGTCTGTGTTTTTTTCGGTGCCACTGTTCGCTTTTGATGCTTGCAGCTGCATGAATAATGAGCTGGAAGTTCATAGTGAGGACAAAGAAAATATCTTTGAATCGTCAGGAAGTTAGAGGCCAAAATGTTCAGAGCTGTTCTTATTTAAACTATATGGCTTTTTTATTTTTTGGGGGGGGAGTTTGCAGCAGTGGGACAGAGGAAACCTCACTGTAACTGTACCACTGGGCTGGAAGAAAGAAAAACAGCAAGAGGTCCCACCACATTACTACAATACCACAAACAAAGAAAACTGTAAGGTTTCATTAATTAATACAACAAAATATTTACATTTAACTATATCTGACTAGGAGAATAAAAATTGCATCAATTTTTTCCCAATTGTTTTTCTTAATATTTCCAGATTTCAAATGTGGGAAATATTTTCGCTTGATCTATTTCAAAATTTAGGAGTTTACATTTCTAAACCTTTAAAAAAGAGAGAGATAGGCAGAAAGAGAGAAAAGAAAAACAAAGACCAAACATGGCCTCTGGGGATAAAAACCACTCCACATTTTTTGAAACCACATTTCCACAAAACAGTGGTTCACGGCTTTTGCTTTCAAGAAACATCTGAGAAATAACTTGTTTTGTTCTTGTTTCATCCTCCATCTTATGCGTTTCTGATTCTCCTCAGCTTTTAACTTGCATCTTTTAGTCTCTGTCCTTCCGCTCTGCTGTCTTATTGAACACTTGGCCAGACTTTTTAAACACATTTCCCATTCAGCACACAGGAATCTTATGGAAGACACATAAAAAAGTAAACAGATAAAGAAAAACCAACTGATTACTTGTTTTTATTGTTTCACTTTCTTAAATCCATGCAGCCTAATTTTACACACAGTGGTGCATCACTGCAGCATTTGCTTTTCACCCAGACCCTCCTGTTGTGATGCATTATAAGAAACATGTAGGCTGATGCAGAAACTGCTTGTGTGGTATTTCTGCAGGGATGGAGGAAACAAAAATTCACGCTGAGAGACAAAAAGGCTGTTTGTTTTTTGTGTTTTAAAAGTGCTGTGCTGTCATTTATTATCCTTCCACAGAACAGACTGGCTGCTTAACGTAATAAAAAATAATAATAATAAAAAAGTTGCACACGCATCAGACATGGCTGAAATTTGAGTGTTTTCAGGGATGAGGAAAGAAATCGCTCCACGTCTTGTACCCGAGCCCGGTTCTGGTTGTGCTGGAGGTTTCTTCCCGTTAAAGGGGAGTTTTTCCTACACGCGTGCTTTGTATGAGGGATTGCTGGAAAAATCAACGACAACACAACCGACTATCACTCCGTTCAAAAGTGAAGTCTGCTAGTTAATAACTTGATGCAACCTGTGGGTTTCTTTAGATAGAAAAGTTTTGGCTCTTCAGACTGTTCGAAACTTTTGAAAGTACTTTGAATAATTGAGCATACAATACTGTTTGATAACTACGATCAATTGGAATGTATGTGTGATTTCATCAAAATGTTGTTTTTTTTGTAAAGTGCCTTGAGAAGGCATTGCTGTGAATTGGCATTATACAAATAAACTGAATTGAGCTCACCGCAGCAGCTTTCAAAACACTCTTATCTTTACCTTAGTTTATTGGAAGATTATGGCTTTTTCATTTGATCAAAATCCTCCTTTAGGTTTCGATAAAACTGATGAGTTTGCTCAAAAGGCACGAAGGATCTAAAGTTGTCAAAATCCTGAGTTTTCATGCCTGATGGATGGTTATTTACCAATTAATACTCTTCTTGCCTGGCCTGCCAATTAAGGTAAAGAGCCTTGTCTTGGTCGACTTGTTAGCAAACGTCTTTTGTTCTAGCTGATGGATTGAGCCGTGTTCTAGAGAATGTTCTAAAAGGCACAAGATGTTTCATAAAACTAATCGTGCCTACTAACTGGAAAGTTGGAGGCTGCGCACCTCAGCGTGAACTTTAAAATCCATTTATTTAGTGGGAGACGATATATTAAACGGCCTCAGAAAGTAGGATAAGGTCAGAAATGTCAGCTAAACACCTTGTTCTGAAAGTAAGGGACAATGTGGGTGGTGTAGACATTTCCCCAGGCCACAAAGGAAACTCATGGACATTCATCAAACGCTCTCTCTCCTCACACACAGGCTTTTGCTTCCTCCGAGGGACGGGGAGGCCGGGGAGTGACACGGAGACACGAGGAGCAAAACGAAGCAGGGCTATGCTGAAGTGGTCGACGTTGACTTAATGGTTTAAAAGGTTCTACTGATTTATTGATGTGATTGATACAAAAAAAACTAAACACAGATCCAGGTATGTTTAAAAGATTGGACAAGAGTTATTAAGCACAAAAATGATGTGAAATCTATGATAATTTAATAAGAAGGTTTTTGGTTCTACAGACATACAATAAAAGTTGTTAGAAAGTTAAAAGTAGTTTTCAGTGGAAAACAGTCATTTTTACATCATACACTTTGAGTTTCACATTTTACAACAAACATTTTTCATGAATCTTCTGGTTTGGCTGTGTTGTGCTGTCCTCTTAACTCCCAGCAACTGTCAAGGCAGTCAACGCTCACTCTATTTTATACCAATATTATGTACACCAACTAAGATGAGCTTTACATCATGTTATAATGTTTTTCCCTAATCAAAAACATACCTGGCGAGTTGCCTGGGTTTTTTCATGCATGTTGTTCAAATTTCATTAATTTTGCGTGATGAACGATCAATCAATACTTGCTTGTGAAATCGATCTTATCCACAGATCTTTTCTGTCACTGCAAGGTTCTCAGAGCGCTGCAACAAAATCAATCAATCAATCAATCAAAATTTATTTGTATAGCACATTTTAGCAGCAAGGCATTTCAAAGTGCTTTACATCATAACAAACACAAAAACACAAAGTCATGCAACATAGAATCAACAATCAAAACATGACATTAAGTCGAGTTCCATCATTAAATTTGTAATTGATTACGTTTCCAATACAATTCTAAACAGGTGGGTTTTTAGTCGAGATTTAAAGGAACTAAAGCAGCCACTTTTTTTGCTATAGTTAGTACAGAAACAAATCAGTGTAGGCTTTTAAATATTGGTGATCGACCAGAAAACTACACTCGTACGCAGATTGTTGTTAGCTAATCTAACTAACTACAATGGTGGTAGATTAGTTAATTTAAACCCCCATAATCTACTAACTAAATTTAGGGGTCAAGATGGATACTGGTTTTAAGCTGGAAGCACACATTAGAGCCGTAGTAAAATCCAGCTTTTTCCACTTAAGGCAGCTAGCCAAAGTAAAACCTATTCTTTCCAGACAGCACTTCGAAACAGTGATCCATGCATTTGTTACCACACGGCTGGATTACTGTAATGGACTTTATATAGGAGTCAGTGATCTATATATTTCCCAGCTGCTGCACGTCTTTCAACAGGTACCCGAAAATTTGACCATATTTCTCCTAATTTAGCTTCCTTACACTGGCTGCCAGTACATTTTAGGATTCATTTTAAAATCCTTAAAAATTTAAAATTTGTTTTTAAAGCTTTTAATGGCCTTGCCCCTCCCTGTCTGTCTGAGCTGTTACATTTTTACTCACCCTCCCGTTCCCTCAGGTCAGCTGATCAGTTGCTCCTGAAGGCCAAAGACTAAGTGCAGCTCAGAGGGGATCGTGGTTTTTCTGTGGCAGCTCCCAAGCTATGGAATGACCTTCCTTTGTGCATAAGACAGGCCTCTTCACCTGCTGTTTTTAAGTCCCTGCTTAAGACCTATCTTTTTTCTTTGGCTTTTGGCACAATCTGAGATGTTTCACTTTGTTTTATTGGGTCTGTATATTAATATGTATTTTATATTCAATATTTCCTATTTTATAATTGCATTGTATTTTATGATTGTATACAGCACTTTGGTCCTGTCGGTGTATAAAGTGCGCTTTTTTTTTTATGTATCACGCCTACATTTAAGATTTAGTGAGTTATGTTGACAACTTGAAAGCTAAAACCAGTGGTTGTCATCGTCTGCTAGCAGTTTGTTGCTCTCCAGCAGGGAGCTGTGACATCACACCACAACATGTCTATACCACCTGAAGGCGGTGTGGATGGGAAACACGTACTGCCCCTTTAAAAGAAGGATTCGCTTCTAAAAAGAATCATTCTTTTGTAAGTAGGTTCTCTTCTACTTACACATTCCTACTTACAAATGTGTAAGTAGGAGTTAAAGTTCAACATTTGGGTGTTTTCTGTGGTTTGAACTCGACATTTAGGTGCTTTCTGGGTCTGTTGTTGTAACTTTCCTCTCCTCCTGGTTCCGTTGCAGAGATCCGGACGGCGTGGTTCTGTTTCCTGGCCAAGGATGAAGAAGACGAGGATGACATCGTGCTGCAGATCCACTTCACGCTGCCCCTTTAAAAGAATGATTCTCTTCTAAATCATAGAGAGGAGTTGTGAGAAAGGTAAAAACATTTTGCAGAACAGTCATCCTCTACATCACAGTTTTACTTTCACATTTTACAACAAATATCTTACAGGAAATCTTCTGGTTTGTCTGTGTTAATGTACTGACCTCTTAACCTCCAGCTGGTTAAAGCCGTTAGTTGCCTTTTCCCACTTGGGTTTTGGTAAGCTTCCTTCTTTTGGTTAACAGTAAACACCACTTCCTTGGTGTTGCCGGCCATCATGTGCCCGCAGAAAATGTAAAAGCTCAAAAGTTGCTGTGCATAAGCTTGCAGCAGTTTCCACTTGTCTCTTATTTTTGGCACTTTGCCTGGTGATTCAGAGATTTCTTACAGCTTACAACGGAGATTATGATTACTTTCGATTATGTCTGGCGGATGATGCATGGAAGAGAAGCTGCATTAGCAGCTGCTGAGGAAGCATCCCAATGGAAGGACAGAAGGATTGTGGTGGCCATCGGCCAAGCAGGGCTTACAGCTGACCTGCAAGAAATAAACACATCGTTGTATTTTTCTGCTAACACTCGCCGTTAGGATAACAGAATAGATTATTTACAGCTATAAGCATGTACCGTGCAGGGTACTGTCACCTGTAAGAGATTTTCTGTGTTTTTACATTTGAAGATCTGCATAGCAACACGTCTGAATCCAGCTGGTCGTAGAAGAGGTGCCAGCATTCCTGGATCTGCAGTGTAATGGTGAGCTAAAACGGAAAGAGGTTATAGAAGTGGTGAGTGGAGTGGAGACTAACGTTTGCTGTTTTTGGGAAAGAGAAGAAGAGTAAAGCAGAGGGAATCTGTTCACGGCGCACACAGCTACACGTTATTCGTTTTCGCTTGGATGAATTAGATTCAGATTCATTTTTAGCCAAGTGTGAGCGCACATGTACAACAGAAGTTCATTTTCCAACACAGTAACATGATTTGATGTTTGGTTTCCCTAAAATGCCGTGAAGACAGTTTGAGATTTTTGGGTGTTAAAGGAGAAATTCTAAGAAATCTGTTTACTTCTATTTTCTATAATAAGTATCAGCTTGAAATGCAATAATTGGTGTCATTCTAGTGATATTTTAAAACTGCGCTTTTTAATCTATTTTATTTTTTACATTTAGTAAGCTACATGTAAATACTTATTTGTCAGATGGTGATATTTTTTTTAGATGTTTTTCAGAACCCATTAGTCAAGAAAAAACTCCAAGAGCAAAATCCAAAGTTTCATTCAAACACAGACTGTAAATTGTAGAGCACAGCTTTAAATTATAGTGTGTTCTGCTGCTGATTGGTTGAGAGCCCTGACTTACTGATTCTGTATGTTTGTTTCCATTCAGTTTGTCTCCCCATCAATGACAGTTCCTTCACAGAGACATCGTCCTCCTGCTTTAAGCGTGTTATTTATTTGGATTTTCTCACAATGAGCTGGTTTGTGTGTGGAGCTTTCGACTGATCAACCAACACCAGTCGTGACCCTTTTGAATTATACCTGCCAAAGCATCAGTGCAAATTACTCAGCAAATGACAGCATTTCACAGAGCTGGGACCAAAGGAATCAATACTGCAGCTTAAAAGCAGAAAGGAAAGAAGGAGCGGGGTTGGCAGACAGGTTGAGCAGCATTATCAGCCCACAGATGGAACCTATAGTAGGATTTTTCAAATACATGCTGACACTTACTAGCCTGAAAAGTATAAATAGGACAAAGGAGATTATTTTGTGCTGCTGAGGAAGAGTTTTTCAAACAGTCCATTCATCTTTTGTGTTTTTCAGTGATTCTTTTAAAAGTGGCGTTCCAAGTTGAGCAGTTCATAACTTAGCTATAGTCTCTTTTTCATCTTGCAAAAAACAAACTAAAAAATTCTTCCCAGAGGCTAACGCTAACTGCTAGTCCAAGACCAATTTGGATTTATACATTCCTAACGTTATTTCCATCTCAAAGATTGTTCTATGCTGACACGTTTGTTGCCAAATGACCATCACATTTCCAAGTGTCATAGGCAAAAGTCTAAGGTTATATACGTTGGAGACTCAGGTAGAATATGGTGTGATAGGAATGATTCTCTTGTGAAACAAAGTGTAGAATAGAGCCTGTCAAGAGTTATCAAGTAAACTGTAATCCTTAGAGAACAACTATCCACTCCTGCTCAATCCTTAGATAATTTGTCTCACCAGATTTATCAAATCACTATTCAAAAACCAAAACACTAAACCCGCCTTCTCTTCTACCAGCAGCCGAGAGCTAGTCAGGACTCAGGCACCATACAGACCCTGGCAGGTGAGGCCTGCCTACACACCCTCACTGTGTGTAGGCCTATCCATTAAACTCCCTCCCAACTCTAGTTCCTGTTCCCAATCCTCCACCTCCCCAAGCCCCAGTCGCTGCGGCCCCCCCACCTGATCCAACGATGCAGGGGACGCAACCCCCACCAGTTCAAGGAGGCAAACTTTTCAAGACCCCTTAGTGCCGGCAGCACCTTCACCCCACCATTGATACCTCAATGCCAGACCCACTGCCACCCTGGGGGAGCACCCAGAGACAACACTGCCTGGTGCCAACACTCCTACTCCCCTCTGCCCCTTATGCCAAGACTGTAAAGCCCATACCCCTAAAGCCACTAAGTGATTTATTGTAGACCAAACCAATTATTCAGATTTACAGTTGAAGATTAATCCTAAATCACTCGCTGCTGTCCGCTGTGCTTTAACATCACTGTGCATAGTTATACTGCATAGTAGCAAATGAGTTGTTTGGATGAGAGCAGATTTTTTTTCCAATTTCTGACTTTGTACACACCTCCCTGATAGCACTGGATGAGAGTTTCTAACATTTGACTCATCTATGATAATCTTGGTCTGGGTCATCTCAAACTAAAGGATTCATTCTTTAAACAAAGCTTTGTCATGGTAATGTAACACATTTTAACAAAGCCACAATTATATTGAAAACCAAGATAAATTTAAATTAATGATTAACGATACTATTGATATGGTTTCATCCTGTCTTCAAAGGACTGAAACTATTCCTGTAATACGTCTTCTAGTGTTGCACAAGTTTGAGTCAGTCAATCACGGCTTGAAACTCTGTGGAGTTGTACTGAATAAAGCAGGCTGGATCATGACTCAAGCCTCGTTGCCCGCTGGCTGGCTGTCTTCTCTCTGCTAGGAAGGAGTGTACGGTGTAGGAGGCCTTTAAATGACTGGGGCAAAAAGCCATTTCATCCTCGCTCAGGGAATGCTCAGACAGGGAACAGATGAGGTAGAGGGAAAGGAGAAGCAGGAGAAAAAACAAGGCACGGTTAACGAGTGGAACCTGGACAGAAGTGGACTTTAAGGATCACCTCTGCCTGAAACCTAAGTATTTTTCCCTAGAATGTTGCAGGAGTGGATTGTACTTTATACCATGTCTGTATGTGCAGGTATTAACGTGGGCCGGGACAGTCCGGAGCTGAGCAGTACCACATCAGCCGAAGCTGTGTCATAACACACAACATAGTATCAGTCAGTCAGTCTCTAAAAAGACCTAACAAGGAACTGATGTTGGTTAAAACAATCAGATCAATATATACACACACACACAAACAAACTGCCTAGTCTGAAAGTGGTTGAGGGATTGAGGGATAACTTTTCTTACCGATGTAAAGTTTTATGCTCCCTGTTAAGTTTTGGTTTTATTTAAATTATTACATTATCATTTTTATTTCACAACATCTTGATGGAGGCTTCCCACATATTATTAGACTCTGTCGCCTCTCTATTCATTGTTTAAACTTTTTATTGTATTTTTGTGCATTTCTGTTGTGCCTAAGTAAACTAAGCAAACATTTATGCTTACAGTTCACTAACCTGACGCCTCTGCTGTATCTCAAACACTTTGGCATAAGATGTCAATATCTATGGTCTGGAATGTCATTAATATTAAATGTTGGGCACTAGTCACTGGCATTTAAGGCTTTCTCAAAATGTTTTAAGACTTTAGTGGGCAGGTTCCTCAAATACCTTTTCTCTGTCTGCAGAGTAATAAGATTTTCTCTACATTTTCCTACTTCTACAGCAGGAACAATGGCAGTGGTATAAACTGGAGTACAATATCAGCCAATAGAGGGGTTAACTGGCAGGATATGTCTTATCATAAGACTGACTGACTTACTCTTGGTGATTCAGTGTTTCTGCTGTTCTCAGCAGCTTGCTTCACTGGGAATTGAAAATCGGGTTTCGCTTCCAGCTTCCAACCAGAAAACCCCGACCAGGCCTTGCGTGTTTTATATCGATTTGGCTTGAAGTGATCATTGCAGTTCTTGGTTGATGACAAATCTGGCCATTTTCCAGACTGCCCTGGTGCTCTTTTCCTTTTACTGCCATTTTATTGCCAGTTTAAGCACCCCTACACTTAGCCAGACAATCACATTTGCAGTCAACAAACACAAAGTGCCCATCCAGATAACGAAGAAACACACGAGATATGAGCTTTGTGATAATTGTTCCCGTCTAGACTGCGTAGCAGAGAGGTTCTCTACATCACAACCAACACTGGCACATTTCAGGCACTTGTTTTCTACACTGCCAAAGAAAATTGTGATGTTTTTTCCCCCCACCATTTATTTTTCAGTACAGACAGCGATCGACTGCTGGCAACAAAACACGAAATACAAACAGACAGCTCCCAAACACATAACAATCAAATAAAGGTTTAAAATTGAAAACCCTTCCATCGTATCCCTGCGGAGCAAAAAGTTAAACTCAGAAGCAAATGCAGTTCATGTGAAGTTTAGCCAGAAAAAAAAGTAATAATAAGCAATCGACTCTGCATTTAAACTGTCTGGTTTTGCTTGTACTCTTAAGAATCTTTTGAGATCCCTCTACCTTTTGTGAGAATTTTTTATTTAGTTTCAGTTAACTTAATTTAAAGGCACCTTACTGAAGGAGTTGGGGAACTATGTAAGTTTTGAGATAATATGTGTATTTCCACACAGAGGCGTCTTTCTGTTATACATATTAGTGCTTTCTACCAATGAAATGTTTTTGGTAAGTCTTGTTCGAAAAGGATGCCAGAGTTGTTGTCTTTTCGCTGTAATTTAGAATAATTTTCAGGTAGGCATTGTTTCGTTGTTTTTGCTTCTTTGGTTTGGCAAAATCTGAATCCCTTAGAGACCATCCGGGCGAGAACAACAACCTTTTAACTTTTACAAGGACTCTGTCGATTTATTGTGGTTCCTCTTTCTACCCAGAGGTTTGAAAGTGCCACATTTTGTTCATGCATCGATTTGGCTTTATAAATCTTTTACTTGGTGCTTCAAGGTTCTGTGAGTCAGCCCGGAGAGAAATTAATTGATGGGACAAACTTTAGAAAGGAGAAGCGAATGTGACAAGGTTTTGAAATGGTAAGTAGCCAGTGCCAGTATAGCGCTTTGTCAAGTCCAAAGAACTCCACAGATCTTCACGCTGCATTCAGTCACACTTTCACCAGCTGATGGTGGTAAGCTACATAGAAGCCATAGTTGCCCTGTGGGCAGTCTGACAGAAGAGAGGCCGTCATACACTGGATGCCAATTGGCCCTCTGACCAGCAGCAGGCAAGACGGGTGACGCGTCTCAACCTAGGACGCGACTAAGACAGACATTTTCAAGGTACTGCTCTTCAGAACATCAGTGATTCAGTCTCCATCTCTTCAGTCCACATTTCTATTAAACATTTCAAGGTGCACAGCTGCATAACATGAAAAGCAGCGTTTGAAAGAGAGTATAAAAGTACTTGGTGTGCTTAATACCACCCTGAATTTTGTTATAAAAGGTGGCCCGGCATTTTGCCAGCTCGTATAAGCCAAGTGACGTAATTCACAGAACATCGGGACTCGAACTAATGAAGCCCAAGGATTTCTCTCTGTAGACTCCCACAAAGAAACTGTGTCAGAGCGTAGAGCGGCGTAGAGGACAAAATAATCTAAAGCTCTGAATGTAGCCAGCAGCAAATAGTGATGAATCATTCCAAAACGGATAAAGTTTTTAACCAGTCTAGAATTTTGTTTTTTCTTTTAAAGAAGCGTGAAAAGATGCAGCTTAAGAGGTGGACCAACACAAAGTAGCAATGGAAAATTATGGTTTACAGCTGTTTTTTTCTCCACAGAAATCTGAAAAGTGTGTTGAGTGCATTAGTATTAACCCTTTGTTAATTAAACTTAAAATCTCTGCCTGGATATTTTTGGCTTATTTTAATCGCACAATTGTTCTCTAAATGTCCTGTGAGTAAATATATTCGCCCATTTATCCATAACAACTGGAACTTTCAATATCTAGCAAGATATTTTTGCAATTTACCACAGCACCCCTCAGATTAATTTCACTCCCTCCTACGGCGAAGGGTGAAATTACCGTAATAACCTGATATTGGACGGAAAGCGCAACGTCTCCCCTTTTAGAAACCATTGGAACTTCTCACATAGTGCAAATTGTGGCGGAGTTACGGTATCATAAATTTGGTCGGATCGCCAGCGCTCCGTTCGGTCTGATAGGGTTAAACTGCTTTTTTTAAATTTTATTATTTTTATTTTTTACATTGAAACCCAATTACCACCACACAGACAAAGGAGCACACTGAGAATAAAGTTGTGAATAAGTTTGAAACAGGACAAAGTTGTAAAACAATCTGATGTCTGCTCTGAATACAGAACAATCCTGGAGAAAACCTGCTAGAGACTTTAAACCACTTCGTAACTTATTTAGTGACATCCTTTGGGTCATTGTCCATTTAGAAGACATCTGATTATATATATATATATATATATATATATA
>CAEFZY010014378.1:0-63404 GCA_903066815.1 Brachyrhaphis roseni
ATATATATATATATATATATATATGTATATTTTCCCTTAAGTGCAGTGATGTTCATTACAGGTACAGACTTCCATGTCTCCAAGAATTCATCCCAACAGATTTATTTTCATTCTTTCTATTCCCCTCTAAATGCGAGCACCACACACTCATTCGTATTTTTTCAATCAAATTTACAAGCTCCCTGAAGACATTTCCTGTGCAGAGTCTGTCTGTGTGCCTGCGAGGGAGTCCCATGGATTTTCCAAACTCCTTATTTGGTCAACAAGCTACACTGCAGATAGGAATGATGGGGGAGAGCCAGGCACAATGTGGAGAAAGTCTGTGAGAAGATGAGTGGAGGGTACAGGCAGGGGGATGAGGGGGAGAAACTCCCTGTGATGATAGGAAATGGCTTAATCTGATCCAAACACACACCAACAGATAAACTGTTAGGCACGGCTACGTACACACACGCTTTCACCGGTGACATAAAATAGAGAGTGGCTGCTGTTTATGCTTTTGTCCACTGATTTGTGTATCGCTGTCGCATAAAAATGACTTTCACGGTAAACAATGTTGTTCAGAGGCCTGCTCTGTTTCAAACTGATGAAGTGTCTCTGAGCAGGGAAAACAAGTCGCCAAACTTTTAACCCGGGCCGAGAACATTTGAAAAGTTTCTCATGTGGAACTAGAGCGGATGACGGAACATTTTCCCCTAATGGATTCATCCAGAGACGTACCTCTTTGCTCAATCCTGCTCAATTTTATTCATTTGTTGCTGAATGTATTCTGGAGTACAACAATCAGTATTCACCCCAAATAAGGTGAATTGGTCTGTATGAACACACATGGATGTATTCTTCACAAGCTGACCCTCTCTGATCATGATCATAGACTCATTCATCACAGTTTCATTCTCACTTTTGACTTTTTTTTTTAAGTAATAGTGGTAAATATCAGTATGAGTCGTTTCTTACTGCAAATTCCTGACTTGTACAAATCAAAACGCTTCTGACTTCATTGGCATGTTCTCTTGTCTTTCCCACTTTGAAGAATTGGAGAAGAGAGAAAATATCCTCTGTTGTGTCATATTTATATCCCAAGAAGTCGTGGATTACCAATTCATTTGATCAACATAAACACACACACAGAGGTTAACTACATAAACACACACAAAAGCTGTGGCTGCATTTAATTTACAGCGATTGTTGGAATAATAGTAGCACAAGGAATTTTAAATGGGAAGGTTTGTTCTGAACATTCTTTTGAAAGCTTTTTTTATTATTATTTTTAAGTATATGATTATATTTAAATATAAGAAAGTATATATATTTAAATAAATTTAGGATTTCCTAACATATTTTTCACCAGCAGGGCTAATAAATGTGAGCATTGCTGTACAGGCTTACATAAAATGAAGCAAGATGCTGTGCATTTAAATGCTAAAATATAAACAAATTAGTGGATGGAATATGTTAAAGTATTCATATGGTTGATTCTAAACAGTTTGCCATTTCATTGGATTTAATTATTGCAAACGTCAGATCATCAAACTGCACCGATTCCCCAAATGAAATAAGATAAATGACAAAATATGCCATTGGAAGCAAGTATCTTGACACTGAAAAGAATAAACATTTTTTCTTGAACAATTAGTCATACCCAAAGCCACACGGCTCACTGAAATCTAGCCTTTAATCTCTGTAGACCAAAGGGATCCAGCAGCAGCCCCGCTGCAAAAAGTCTTGGCATTTCTGGTTTCCTCCAGTCGTAATGAAGTCAGTATTATTTGTAGGCCTGTTAGTGAGCAGAATGGATCTTATTAGCGGACGTCTGGCTGAGTGCTGCTCATCTATTGCTGTGGTTTCCAGCTCTGGTTAGCGTCATTATCGTCTTAGCTGTATAAAAGCCGGCGTGTAATAAAGCCACACACGTACACTTGTTGCTCTCTCGTGTAAAACTGTGTCAAGCCTACAGTTTAACCGTTACTTATTTTTTTTCTTTTTATATGATAAGGTGGCTCTCATTTTATTGAATGTTCAGAGGCTCTTCGGTGAGCTTTCCATAGGAACAGATGCCCGTGGGGATGCTTCATTCCTGCAGCCACAGTGACATAACATGCACAAGTTACCCGTGTTTTGTTTAGTCTGACTGAATTCAACCCACCAGCAATCTGTTCCACACAAACACGTTAGAGCTTGAAAGGCCAATTGTTTACACAAATGGACAGATAACGCCCACATTCATAAGCAGTGTGGACAGCAGCTATTTATGCAAATGCATACATAAAAGAATATGCCCGCACGTTGGCTGTAGTTATATAAATGTCATTGCTGCGAGCGAGCCGGACCGAGGGGTTTTGATCAGTTGGTTTGTTCGAAAAAGATCTCGTATTCCGTCAGAGCACAAGCACACACACACACAAGCAGCATTTTTCTTAACATAAAAATAAAGCGGTGATTCCCAAAGTCCAATTTTCCGATCCAAATACGTCAAGGCTGGTCGCCTAAAGGAGGGGAGTTACCCACGCCGCTGCCTGCTGTGCTTCATGACTTCCTGTCTGTCCATCTGTGTTTAATGCCGGAGACAGTTTTCTATTACAATTAAATATGGACCATAGCAGAAGGAAAGCTCTGGAGCACTGTCTGTTGTGCAAAGTGATTCAGATTGTACTTTAATTTGAAAATGAAGCACTTAAGTCTCATTAGACTTAGTGGGTTGTAGTCCCCATAAGATTGGGTCTTAAATATAACTTGAAGCTGTAAAAAGTACCTCTGCCATTTCTAGAAGTGATTTAACCTTTAGCTTTTTGATTGAAAACACATGAGATGCATTGATCTATAAAACCACGTATCTGTAGAGCTGCTGGAAAAGGAGGCGGTCATGGAGCGCAATGAAAACGAAATAAATCGTAACTGTGACTCGGTTCCCAAATCTCTTTCTAAGGAGCTAGTCAGATTTATTTATCTTCACAAACAAAACTATAAACTCATAGAGCAGGCTGAAAAACAATAAAATGAGGATTTATATTTGTACTGTGAAGAAAAATAAGAGACATATGCAGCAATTTGACAGGAAACAGGAAGTGAGACACGGAGGCAAAGTAAAACACATCCGGTTTGGGGGAAAACATAGCCTTTGCTTTCCTACACAATTTCACAGCTCACTCTGGGCTTTCTTCCATTGACTTTGATTTCTCCGGTAGACTTTCTGTTGGACCAATCAGTGACCAGGAGGAGCAGTTGTGAACGATGACCTCGATTTTCTGCGCCGTTTTAGAATTGTAGTCGGTGTGCAGGTTGAGCAACTGCAGCAGAGGAAGTGAATGAAGCCGTTCAGTCCTTGTTGGCTAAGCTTCCAAATACTGAGTTGACATGAACTGCCGCTTCGTTTGGCACGGCTCTTCTCTCTTCGCAGTGGAGGACAGTTGCTTACAGTTCAGGCAATTTCCGATTAGCATTTTCTCAACGTTCTGTTTGTCATTTCTGAAGGAAACTGAATATTTTTCTGTGGTAAACAATAAATGACACACACACACATTGTTCTGTGTCTGAAAATTGTCACATTTGTGTACCCTCAGCTCTAAAGAGAATTCTGAAACTAAAGCATCTGTGTCAGCAGAAACTAGTCTTGTATTTTAAATCTGTCACAAAACGTATACTCTGTTTGTCTTGCAACAGAAACAAATGGCACTTGGAATCCGTTTTGCAACAACAGCAATCGGAGAATCCGTTTAGTTTCTTATAAGGCGGGCTTGCAAAAGTACGTGGACACAAAAGTTGAAGGAGCGAATCAAGAGCTGAAGAAAAACAACAGATGCAGGGAAATTGTATTTTTGTCCAAACTCATCTCCTGCTGACAGAGTTGGCATTTGGGGTGTACACAACTGTGTGTGGGTGTGTGTGTGTGTGTGTGTGTGTGTAGCTCAATCTTCTGGCTGCGTATTTCAAAAATCTAATGTTTACCTGGATGGTTTGCTGGACGCTTTCTCTGTTTTAAGCGTTGGAGAAGTGCTTTCCAAACACTGGCCAAAATTTGTACGTCTGAAGGATCAGCAACAGGAACGGCAGATGAAGTGGAGGAAGAGCAAATGAGAGGAGATGCATGCAGTGGGAGAAGCACTGGAGTGGAGATCTGTCACAGCTGCTCAGATTATTTTTTTTGTTTTGTTTTTTTTTTCTTCCTGCTTTTTAGCAAAGTCAGATGGAGGGCATCTCTGCGGAAAGACGGATATACACACATCGCGATCCCTAGAGTAACTTGTGTGTGGCTGTGTGCATATTTGGATTCCTGCAGCCAAAATTCCTTCAGTGTGCTCATGTGGGGTCGTGAAGGCAGGCTAGTGTTAAAAACGTGCGAATGCTGCCATGCGAGTGTGATACCACCTCTGTCTGAGAGCGCCGCTGTGTTTACATCCTTGTGGGGACAAATCTGACTTTGAGGTTGCAGGTGTGGTTGATGCTTTTGACATCTAAAGATGTGCTGTTTGAAGTTTTTACACATTTTCACGTTACCACAAACCTTATTATTGTGTTTTTGTGGTGTTTTGTGGTGGACAACTCAAAGAAGTGCAGTTCTTTACAAAAGAAAAGTTGAAAAGTGTGGTGTGTGTGTTTTTTAGTAACCAGCTGATAGGTGTGTATAGTTTTTGGGGGATTTTATGGAAATCTGGGCATCAGCTCAGGTGTTTTACCTTGTCTTCTCAGGGAGTGGTTTGGGATTTATTTTTGGAAGCAAAACACAGGCTCTGAAACATTAGATTAATCACACAAAACATTTACTACCTCGCCAGTTTGATTGAAATGGTTTTCCTTAGGAGGCAAACCCAACTCAAAGCTGAAGGCACTAATCTCTGGTCTTCTCCCTGTTCAGATCAGTCCTGCTTAAAATAAAGGCAACAATCACCTCTATCAAGACATTTTGTTGCTTCTATCATGATGTACTTGTCAGTTTTATTTGTTTGAATTCAAGACCGTGATCTTATAAATATATGTATGAGGTAAAACCCGTACCAGAGGTTATGTTTTACCACTGACGGAGGTAGCTGTGAGGTTTCTCAGTCATGACATCCTGAGTATTTCCATTTATTCAGCAGTGAGAGTAAAGTTCTCAAAGGCTCCACCTTGTGGCAGAGGAGAAGTCAACTCCATTGTTTCTTCAGCGTCGGCCTGGTGGTCATGGGATTCTCTGCAGCAGAAGGGTAAATCTGTTCTCCATCTGCTGCTGAGAGACAAAGCTAGGCGCAGTTATCCCTCTAATGCAATAAGCTAAACTCTGTTGCCTCTCTTTGTATTTGTGGCATTAGAATATATCTCTATGTTTTTTGTTTTTACAGTGTTAGAGTGACGCAGTTGATTTGACGTGATGCACAAAATGTTCGGTCAGCAAAACAAGTGGAGTCTAGCAATTTTTGAGTAAACGCTCATAATCGATGACGTCAGCATCATCGTCTTGTCATTAGAGACGGCTGCGTTTGTTTGTGTCCCTTTCTGCTTGAAGAGGTCGCATGTATCCGAGCCGCTTGGCGAGCCTGGGTTCAAATGCACTTGGCGCTCACGCGATACTTTTTTTCATGGAGCATTCAACACGGGCTCCAGATCTGTGATCAGACATGACGCTCACACAGGGTGTGTATGTTCCCCATTTCCTACCCCGTGGGCCGGATTATGAGTTTTCTCTCTGTTGCCTTTTTGTCGTTGCCTGCAGTGGATTTGGATCAGACCGAGGGTTTTGTCCCGGACTGCAAACGCAAGATAAACAGCCATGTCTGCAGGCACTCGTTCACACACGGAGCACAAAATATAGCGTCAAGGATGACAGAGGCCAACTTCAACAATGAACGCACTCAGTCCCACACACTTCACTGTGAGGAGTTTAACAGATACAACCACACCGTTGTTGTTCAATTAAAAAAAACGGCTCAGGAGAAATTATATCCTTGATTTCTCACATTCACACATTACTGTTGCATTTCACAGCCAGGTTTGTTGTTTTTTAAAATATAACATCGAATAGGTGAGGGAGAACAGCAGGGCAAAGTCACGACTGTGTATCACAAGTTTTGATATAATCATGTCTGTGCGATGGACGACTCCAAGTGGAAATCTGAGCTTACATTCCCAACAGAGTGCAGAGGAACACTGATTTCAAGAGGTACTCACAGTGTTTTATGTGTCAGTGTCACATATGTTTGTTGATTGGTGTGTGATTAGTTTATGTTGACCAAATATAATTTCAATATTTCTGTATCGGTGTAGCATAAAGTGCTTTGAGCAGTCAGTTTGACTGGAAAAGCGCAATGTAAATTCAGTTTGTTTACATTTTATTCATATACTTCATCAGTCATTTAAATTATGGCTGGGACTTAAATGCATTTTAAAAAAATATTACATAGATTTCAAAAGAAAAGGACATACAATAGTTCCAGCAGGAACCTCTGTATTCATGCGTTTCTGGTAGGCCCTTAAATCTGACGGAACGGATGACGAACCGGCTTCTCTTGACCTGCTGGGAGTTCAGTTTTGCCTCAAGCAATCTGATGGGATGCTGGAAAAGACTACTGTGTGATCAAGTTGCACAAAAAGGTGTCGGCCTATGACCAAAACCTGAATTATCATCTCAAACCAAAACATTTTGCTGCAGCTGCAGACATCCTCAACACTGTCAGTCTAAACTGAGGTCAGACAAGATTTCAGGGAAAGATTTGCAAATTTTTAGCCCCATCAATGATTCTTGTTTTTTTGCTCTTGAGTGATGGAGACGTTGCGAGATCAGTCTACCTGATCCCAGCCTCTTGTGTTTACTGAAGGACTCCTTCTATACATGGATTATTCTAATATTTTGGTTCAGCTTCAGAATTAAACTGGAACAGTGCGTGCTATTCTCATAATTGATGAACAAGTCCAGCATGTCTGGACCTGCAGCTGACTCTCGGCAGCCAGACTTGCCTTGCGCCAACATCATTACTTAGGACTAAATGTATGTGGGTCAGAGGAGGATTACAAATGTGGATCATATTTGAACCAAATACGCACCGCTATCCGTCTTGGTAGGTGAGAGCGGTGCTGATTTCATGAAAACACGTGAAACTGAACGTTTATGATTGCTTGTTAGTGCTACAGACTCTGCAGCTGAATAGTTGTAATGTTGCGTCTGATTGATGTCAACTTGTCATATAAGTCTGGAAATCCCAAACTTCAATTAGAAAAAAGCATGTTTATATACTTCATGCACCACTTCCACTGGTCTTTAGCGTATATGTACTTGATGTTAACACATGGACTTGGTATCTACTTTGAGTTTAAAATTGAATGGAGCCTTGATGAGGATGTTTGCTGAGCACAGAGTGGCTTTCACGAGATCCATCTGGTTTGTGCTGATTTGAGCTAATTTAAATGCATCAAAGATGAAAGAGGCAATAAATAATCCGTATGTCTCCTGATATCAGCCTGTGGGGAATGTGGCTTTTTTTTTTATTATTATTATTATTTATTTCCTGCTTCTTCTTCTTCCAGTTTCTGGCTTGTCCTGTCCTCACTTGTTCTGCCTTCTGTTTTCTTCTCCTTTTCCCCTCTGCCTTCCCTCCCGCCCCTTCAGTAAAACCATCAAGGTGAAAATAATTGACGACGAGGAGTATGAGAAGAACAAAGCCTTCTACATTGAGATTGGAGAGCCTCGCCTGGTGGAGAGCAACGACGCCAAAGGTCAAGAAGAGGGTGAGCCGCCTGACCAGTTCCGAAAGCCGACCGTGTGAAGCTCCAGAGCGTCCGCCGTACCGCAGCGGCTGCATGCTGCTAACACGGAAACTCCACAGGAAGAGACGTAGTTTCGAATGTCCCGACTCTTTGTTTTACTCGCCTCCTGATGCGTCCGGGGGGAGCATGCAGCCGACTGCGGGGTCACCTCATCTCACCACATCTACCACCTACTTTTTGTTTTGTTTTTTGTAACCGTTTTATATGTGTTTTAATTTGCATACCTTGTCATGACATTTTTTTTTGTTGTTGTCTTCCATGCATGCATTTACCACCCTCCTTCTGTATGTGTTTGTGTGTACGTGTGTTGTCCCATACAGGAAGACTATAACCGTTAGAATCTTAGACCGGGAGGAGTACAGTAAGGAGTCCTCCTTCTTCATTGTGCTCGAAACCCCCGAGTGGAGACGCAACAGGAAGGAGCGGACAGGTGTGATGGGCAATCAGCATCGATCATACACTTTAACTCTCACTTAAGCTTCCCTGGTTTCCAAAACTTAAAACGGCGGGGCAATTCCCAAATTGTAGTGCATGATTTGTGGTTATGTTATGTCTTTCCTATGCAGCATGTCATTGTCTCAATTGACAATGACATGCTTTAGTTTGATTCCCATTGAAATAACCAAAAACCCAATAATTTTGTCAGTAGGTAAGTAAGCCTACTTCACCAACAACTCACTTTTCCACAAGAGAAATGTGGGAAAAAAATGTAGTGGTAGTTTTATACTTTACCACATAATCAGAAGGTTTTTGCCCAAATGCAGGTGGCACTGATTGACACCAAATTTGTCAATAGTCATTAGATTTCAATACCAGAGTTTAGAGTTTTACTATGTATATAATAATGGCCATAAAATGGAGCCATAATTTGCCACATATAGGCTTCATGAGGCCTTGCTTTCCATCTTTTTGTGATTTTCATATTTTCTGAGACTTGGGTTGAAAACTTGAATTGAACTGAATTTTCTTGTTGACTCAACTACACAAGCTGAAACTCAAACTTCAAACTGTTAAATGAAAGGCTTACCAATATCAAGGTGTAATGAGGTTTAAAATGCTTTTATCACAACTGTACAAATCTTCTTCAGCTGTGCAAAAAAGTATTTTTCTCCCCCTCTTACAAGATGGGCAAACTTGGCGGATTAGAAATTTCCAGTAACAAATTTCTAATATTCATGTGTTGAATATTAAGAACCATCACCCTTAACCTTATTTCTAAGCTTCAGTTGGTAAACTAGAAGCTGCAAGCATGTTAAGCAGCTAATTGCAGGTTTGCTACCGGAGCATACAGCCAACTAACTCGCCATCTAATATCACACGTTACTCTGTAAAGCGCAGAATGGCAAACTGTAGAATGTTTTGAGAAATAAATCCTTAAAATCTACTCAAACTTAGCTACATTTACACACTAGTGTTTTATATTTTTGCTCAAATTGATGTATCAAAATGAGAAAAGTGGTTATCAATACCAAAATCATTTTGGATCATTTCAAAACGGTTTGAGGTGACAATTGTTGCTTTTCTTTTAACTGTGGTGTTTTTTATTATACTGTTAGGAATTGCATTCTGTATCAACTTCAAACAGGAAGGAACACCATGTAAATTAACCAAAAACATTGAGCCGAAAATCTGTGAACGGCATCAGCAGCACATCACATGAAAAGTAGCCCAATTACAAGCTAACAGCACTTAGCTCATCTATCGACTGTGTAGTTTACATCTGTAATGCAGCAGTTCTATCACACAGATGGTAAGCAAGGAGAACTCATTAAGCAGTGTGCCATTATTCATGTATTATTTCTGAGTCATGGACTAATTAATAATGCATTGCCATAATGTGATTCGCTTTATGATTTGTACTACTAATTTAACTGTTACAACACTACCCTGGTGCCACAAGAGCTGAGTTTTTTTTAAATACAGAACTGTACAACCGTTTTAAATCACCTGTAATTTCATTATATCTAAAAAAAAATCAGACTTTCTTGTAATGTTTTAGAGACGACTTGATTCGAAGTTCCCCAGTCTTTCTGAAGCATCTCAAATTTTTTCTTTGAAATCCAGCTGCTCTCTGGCTTTTACGTAACCATGGCAGCACATGGTCCCACATTTTCCTCCATACATGAGAAAAAATGACATTTTGAAACCTAAAAGACTAATTTAAGACACTAAAAGACATCATCATTCATTTCACTACAAAAAACATAGAGCCAAGCATATATAATTGATTTATGTTTTGCTGCTTGACAAACAAGAGCATCTAATTTTCTCAAGAAGGTATTATTTTAATGTTTTTGTTAATTTAAACTTGTGAAGGTCTATTATCTATGATGTAACTTATGAATTCACTGACAAACCAATACAAATTTAAAGTGCTTTTCAATGTAAATATTACCCATAATGATATTAACACAAGCCTAAGCATTTCTTAAGGTCGTATTTTGACTATATTTGAGTTCAATGTTTAGTGAACTCAAATATTGACAAGAAAATAACAGTTCGCACATTGTTCATTTCACAGTTACAGTCAACTAGTGCTTCTGTTTAACATTTTTTCAGTTCTCATATTTTTAAAAAAGCATTTACTCCTTTTTATGTGGAAGTGGAATCACACAATTCACTCCTGTCATCAGCTTTGTTTTAATTTTTTTTCCTTCAGGCTGTGCGGTCACCTACCTACTGAGCAGATTTTCTGTATAAAATAAATTCCAAATTGTAATATTAAATAAAGTCTAGTTGTTTTTAGGCACTAAACCTCTCATGGCATAAAGTCTAGAGATATATTTTCCCACTTAACTTGTAACTCTTTGGTGCTATCAACCAGTCTAAGCTCTTATAAATGACATTGAGTGGTTTAAGTTTTCACTCTTGGTTGCGTTTACATCCGACACCTTTAGACCCCAGAAGTTTGTAAAACCTCAAAAAAAAAAAAAAATACTTGACCTTTTCCTCAAATCATTGCTAAAGTCTTTGATGATGACTCCTTACCCTCCTGGATGAAATGGGCAATACTCTATATTCAACTTCTGTTAGGTTCACACTGCGCATAGTTTGTTCAATTCAGCTCTGAAATCACAAGAAAAATGGATCTGAGGGCACATTAAGCTGGTGAAATGCTCACCCTGAATCTTAACTCTAACGTAATTAGCAGCATCACAGAAGTAATTTCATCTGACGTTGCCACAAATCAACAACATGTTAGTTGGTTCAAGTTAAATCAGCCCATTACTGAGCTTCTCTTGCCGTCTAAAAGGTTTTTTTTGTTGTTTTTTGCCATTAATCTCACCTCAGCTCCTCTGCGCAGCCTGATTAAAAGTGGCTTTCTCTGCGTTTGATTCACTCACACACTTAACACACAGCTCAGTGCCGCCGTTGTGGTGATGGCGGCGTGTGTGTGTGTGTGTGTGTGTGTGTGTGTTTACCAGCCTTCGACGGTGGTTGCATAGTGATCAAATACAAAGGCTGGATATCACATTATCACAGTCAGGAGATCAAACACACCTCCAGGGACACACAGAGCAGACACTCGCCATCTTCAGGCTGCAACTGGGTTTGTGTGTTTAATGGCTGTTTTATGAACTGATGTGGTTCTCTGTGCTAAATGAGCCCAGCATAGAGCTTTATTGCTTTGGACCCTTTCAGGCTGCGTGTGCATGTTGTTCATGCATATGCGTACGCATGTGGGTATTTGTATACACAAGCCAGCAAAATCTTTAAAAAAAAACACAGAAAAGAAAAAAACTGATCTTCTTGGTTTATGTTTAGTCACAAAAATATATATAAAACATATATTTAAAACAATATATGTTGTTTAAAATAGATTTATTTAAACAACTTCTTCAAAAATATATCCATTTTTTGTTTTTTGGGGTTTTGTTATTTTTTTTTCCAAATTATGGTTTTATATAGTTTACAGCCAGTTACCCAGGGTGATATTAGAAGAAGGGCGTACCATATAAAAAAATATCTCATATATTGCACTCTAAAATGTTTTATATTCGTATACGTTGAATATATGACTAGTCTCTAATCCCGTGTGAGTAGCTGACCAATATTTCTGGCTGTGAATTTGATTATTCAGACGATTCAAATAAATAAAAAAAATTAATCTGCACTTTTTGCAGATTTTCCATTTGGTTCTTTTTGATACAATTAGAAGTGCATTAAAATTGCAAACAGACAAATGATTCCATTTCTGTAAATCAACCACTAAACCTGACTTTCCTAATTAAGTGTAAACAGCGATGTCAAGAGGACATGTGGGTGATTTTCCATGTTGTTTTTGGACTAAGTGGGCGTTTTGACCTGAAATGTCCATAAGATGTCCACTGGACATCAAGTGTTTTGCAGGCAGTGCTTGGAAGAAGTTCAACTTCAGTCAGTTTGGATAATTTAGCTGTAAACGCACCATTGATTCTCCATATACCTAAAAATGCTGCATTCAAGGCTTTTCACTGTAAAATTACTGACCAACAAAACCAGTTTTCCCATTTATAACAATAAAAAGCATAAACATCAGTATTTTCCTTGAAGCACATATATTCACTTCGTGCTATAAATTAGCATTTTGCAGCAAAAATGAGTGAATTGTGTAAAACGACTCAATCATCTTTTCTGTCCCTAGCTGCTGCACAGTGATCAAAGTGCCAGTTCTCCCGGTTAATTCCCCTCAGCGCATTACCAAGAGCCTCCTAGATGTAAATTAGATTTTTTTTTTCTTCATGCATTTTGGCACATCCTATCAGAGAATTTGAAATAAGCTTTAAAGTACCCTCTATCAGAGTCGACAGCTGAAAAAAAGGAGCAAAACACTCAAGTGTTGATTAATTAATGTGTGTTAATTATCCCTACAGACATAAAATCTGAAGGAAAAAAAAGAGAAAAAAACAGCCAAGTGATTTTTGGAATCCTGTTAAACTAAATTAAAGCAAAAAGTATTTTATACTGACCTCATGTAGAGTAGAAACATTTGAGACTTGCTTTAAGTTTTGTTGTTGCTGTTCTTTTTCTTTGTATTCCAGTTTCATTCTCTATTACTGATCCAGTGGTGTAATGATCATGATACCAAAATCAGTCAATTAGAATAATCATTAAAAAGTACATTTCAGTAGTTAAATTAAAGTCAAAACTTATATACAGTAGATGGAGTGCAAAAACTGGGAAGTATTTTATACATTTTGATCTAGTTGAGTTTGCCTTGCAGCTAAAAAGTAAATTTTATTTATAAAATTTGAAAAGAAAAGAGACATTTTAAAGAAACGACTACTTCTATAGATGTTTTTTTTAATGTTCCGTTTTTGGCTCTTTTTATTTCCGCTTTGGCAAATTCCAGATTCTTTATTTGGTTTAGATCAAATCCTTTGCTGAGGTAAAGATTGCTTGTGCCCACTTTTATACCACACTTCTTCTTTCCACTCAATTTTATACAAATATGCTTACATAAAGCTCTCCATAAACATTTTTTTCTTATTCATAATAATTCAATCTTGTTGTACTTATGAGAAATCTGGCCCCTTTCAGTAGTTTCCCCAAGGCTGATGTGAACTTGTTGGTGCGTCTGGTAGGTGAATTCTTACAGAGTGATTGCAGCATTTGTATTTTTTATTTTTGCTATGGCCATAGCAGCAGACCTCACTTAAACCTTTTTTTTTGAAGGTTTGCGGCTGAATATTTCAAGTTCTTGAGCGGGTGTGTGGTAGCCCCAGGACAGCAGGAGGCAGAGGAGAGTTCACTGCAGCCTTTGAACCTTTTGTCAGTCATCAGCGTGAGGGAGAGCAGAGCGTTCGGATAGAGAAGCGCTGAGGGGGGAAAAAAGAGCTGAGAACACATCCGCCCTGCAGAGATTGGTGACCCCCGTGTCCTCATGCGATAACATGTGGTGCCAAACTCAAATGGGGGCAAACCCAAACTTTTAAATCAAACGCATTTCGCTGCATGTCTCTGTGCAACACCCCCCAAGCCTCTTCATGTTTTGTGGCAACCACATGTTTCAGTTTATTTCATTTGGATTTTTTGACAGACCAACATAAAGTAGTGCATTCTTGTGAAGTTGGCAGTTTAATTTTTTGCAAATAAAACTATTAGTTAAAGTTAAAGCTACAAGTCTGCTGGGGTGACGAGTTGCTTTAAACATCCAAAGACTTTTGGCTTTTCTTCTTTGCAAAATGCCTCTAGGATCATCGGATTGGATGGAAATAATTAAATTGCCATAAATTACCAACTGGATTTAGATTTTCACTTCGACTATTTGCTTTAATGACAAGTCGTTTATGTTACTAATTAATACGCCTGCAATCAGACGTCTGCGTGAACGTTTTATGAGCCCAAAGCGAACCGCATGCGCAGAAGAACTGCGGTGACGTCACACCGCAGCACAGCTTTACTAAAGCAGCAATCCATGAAGCCATCTATGGATCGCTTTTAAAGTTTGTTCAGCAGCCAACCATGGTGTCACAAAATCATAACAAGTCAGAGGAAGCTAATAAAAAGAAAGAACAACTTTCTTTTTATTAGAAACAGCCTTTTGTGCAGTGCTGACTGTGTGGGGATTGTGATGTGATGCACCTCACTTCTGTCACATTATATATGATATTTTCAGCCTCTGTTTACATCCAGATTTACTGTGTCTGCTGGTGAAGAATTATGTCTCGCATCAAATCAAAAACGGATGTAAAAGCTGAATAAAATATGATATGACCGTCAAATTTTGTTTGGGTGTAAAGATTATAATCGGGTCATCCAGAGTGCTGTGGAAAAGTCTCGTCTAGGTCACATGTGGGGCAAAAAGAAGCAGATTTGGGTCACATTATTCTGCCGTTTGAACATCGCCTAAAAGTTCTCAGCCACTTGAGCTGCGAATCTCTGGATCTCCAACATTGGAATTGGACAAATTTGCAAAAAAGTTACATGGCATTAATAGACAGTTCTATCATCCCCGTTTCTGCATCTCCTCTCCCGTGTGAATGTGTTTGTGTGTGTTTATAATTGCATTGTGGGGAAGGTGAATCGAATCGATGCAACATCAGTGCTTTACATTTAAAGTTTAAGGCATGTTACGAGGCGACAGGGAAACGGTGGTTGTGGTTTAGATCGGAGAGACTATAAAGTGAACTGCTGTGTTCTCTCCAAATATTGAAATGTGATGATGCAACAGCATCTGCGTGAGTTTAATTACGCATTAGTGCAAAACATCATCATCATCCCCAGCACCAAATAAGATGGTGTCAAAACACAATGAAATAATTGGAAACACAAAGCTGTTGTGCTGCCGGAGTGTGTGTGTTTACCAGCATTTCTTCGTATTAGAACTGATCATTAACGTGGACAAATTGTCATATGTATAATGGCAAACAGCATTAGATCATTTTATGGGCTGCCTTAAAACGCCGTCGTTTACTCGGCGACGATTAGAACCAATCAGCAGATGATGCACATGAATGTTTTATCTTTATGGCAGCAATATCTAGTTAATATTAACACCGGCATTACTAATGATTTATGGTGTTTGGGCATAATTGGAGCTGTAATGTCATCATAATTATACACATCTCATGGTAACCACTGTAAATAAAGAAGAAATGTAGCTTTCAGTCTAATTCATGTTAAAATGAGATTTAAAAAAATTAAGCTGTCTGCTGATGGAGCTGTTAGAACGTGACTAACACTGAAGCAACTGTTTGCGGTATTTGGACGGCTTCAGATCAAAAATTTCTCAATATGCTCTCGAAGGCACTTGTATCGATTAAATTTACTCATTTTAAAACTTTCTTGTGCTTAGAGTCTTACACTTTTATGAGGATCCAATTGAACCGCTCAGGTTAGTTCTACCATTTTGTAGCTCACAAACTTCAGATGCATTAAGAAATTATTTTGTCAATTTAATGTAATTCAGTTGGACCTAGAGCACACCTGAACAATCACTGGTTCATGAACAAAGTAAGAGTATGAATTAAAAAAAATTAAACCAATATAATCTTCCTGCATTTCAAGCTGTTGTGAACTAAACCTGTGGAGCAAAAACTGTAGTTTTTATAGCTGCAGGCAGTGACGTACAAGAACAAGTTTCATGGATGCAGAGGATTCACCCAATCTCAGTTTGAATCCTTAATATTGACATGAACATAATTATTCATATGATACTTTCTCCCTTTACAGAGAGTGATCAATAGTTCCAAAAATCCTTTCACATAGCATTTTTACCCCATTTTTTATATGGCTAAAGCAAATTATTACCACAATAGGTCACATATGTGAGCAGAATATCTTAATTTAATTGAATTTATGCAGACATACATTACTCTTCATACAGTAACATTCAACACAGTTTAATGTGTGACGATGCAATACGTAAATGAGGGAAAACACACCTTCATGTGGAGAACGTTCAAACTCCAATCCAGGTTTCAAACCCAAGAGTTTCCTATTGCAAAGCTGCTGTGCCGATCGCTGCTCTACTGCTCACTTTTCAAACATCAGAGCAAAACTGTTAATGGATTGTAATAATTAAGAACCATGTAGCAAGTTTCTACAGCAAGTTTTCTTTAGTTTAGGTGGATTGTTGATTCACAATATTTAAGCAATGTGTGTTCTATGACTCTGTTCAGCTCTGTGGTTGTTTTTGCTACGTTTCCGTAGAGTTGACTCTATGATCACGTTCTGTTGATGCAGATGATGTCTGAACCGTGGCAGCATGCAAACTGAGCGTATCATGATTTCCTCAAAAATGTTATTTTAACCCACTGCTATCATTCTTCAGCACGTCATCTCTGGCAACCTTCTAAGTCAGGCATCAGAATCATGAAGACTTTCAATCTTTTCCATGACAACCAGATTTCAGAGTGATGCTCACTGGCAACGACTGCGTCGGCGCTCTGTTGCTAAGCTAGATAGGACTGGATTCAAACTTAACCTCTGCTGAGTAACAAGCCATTCATAATTCAACTGATAAGTAATTCAGCTTTTCTCCAAAAGGCTGAATTACTTATCAAGTAATGTATTATATTAAAAGTGAAACATTTTAATTGCTTAGAATTATTGCTCCTCCAAAAGTTCATTTTTGCAGCGCGTAAAAATCTTTCCACTTATTAAAACCAGCTGGCAGCAGATGAGGGGAGAATGAATAATCGTCCCTGAATCACACTTCCATTAAGACGCCAAACAAACCCACGACAAATGTCAAGTGAATCTGAATCGTCTAGCGCGATTTCGGTGCTTGAATGTCACACTGTAATTGTTCATCACTGAATGGGCGCATTACAGAAAGTCTGCTAAATACCAAATCAACAATCATAAAACCGCTGTAATAACAAAATGGCACCAGCAGATGAGTCGCCGACGAGACGCAGACAAAAGATCCTCCCATCCCGTCAGCACTTGGACGTGTTGCCGACAAATCATGGCTGTTGGACATTATCAAGCATCTTTTGTGTGGAAATGTCATTTGTGGTTGCTAGGGGCAACAGAATAATCAACCGCTGAGCGCACCGCCTTGCCGTTTGAAAACAAAATCATTTTCTAAACGAATCGCCGTCATCAGACCTTGAGTCACGTGAACAGTTTGATGTAAAATCACAGGTATTGCGCTATAGTCAATCTAATTATTTTTTCACAGCAAAAGCTGAGAAGTCGATCGAGCTGGACATTAGTGGTGCTAATCAGAATTAAGACACTGTTATAGTCATGTCAAAACTTGCTTTGGAGGAAATGATGCGACCTTTGCAAAACTTATTTCTTGACCACCTTGCATAAGCTTTTCCACAGTCTGTCAGGTCTTTTTCCTTTTTCTCTTGTTAAAGCTAAGACTTCCTAAAGGTGCGACAGTATAACATAATCTTCTGCCTTCACTTTATTCTAGTTTGTCCCTTCCTCATCCTCTTTCCGTATAATACCCACACTTGCTCCTTTTGCCACCGCCGCCTCCTTTTCTTTCAGCTCTTTTTCTTAAAATCCTCCTCAGATTTCACTCTTTCTCATCTATCAGCCGTTTTCTCAGCCTGTTTCCTTTTTCCTCTGCATCTTCAGTCACTCCTGTTGAACTGCAGACCCCATTAAAACATGACATGTTGCGAAGTCTCACCTACATGACAAACGCATGCTCCCTCCTGTCACCATTTCCTGTGACACAACATGTACTATACAGAGCAGATGCTCGGTCCAAAAGAAGAAGAAAAGGCAAACAAAATGGGGAGACGAGTGACAAAAATTAAATACACGAAAAGGAGTAAAATGTTTATCACGCAAAATAGAAACATAACTCTGCCAATTAAGAATGGAGGAAATCCAGCAAAAAAGCAGAAAGGATTAAATTAGATACATTTATCAAAACTAAAACAAGCAGCCAAAAGCATGGCAGACACTGTTGGAGTTGGAGACCTTTCTCAAGTTTTTTTTTTTTCCAAGCAGTTATTTTATTCCATCAGCTTTGCTGCAGATGTACAGATTTAAAGAAACACATCAGTTCTGAAGAGCATTATCTGACTGAAATTTTATGTTTTGTTCTCCCCATTGCTAAATCCTGAACCAGCCTACGGTTTGAGCTAAAGAAGTGAGAATCTCCGGGCAATCTGGAGAGAATGTGCAAAGAAAAATAGCCGAATATCCCTCTCTCTGCATGCGTCAGCCTTGTAAAATGTTATGGGAAAAGACTAAGTGCCATCTTATTGGCAACAGGGGGTTGAACAAAGTGTTAACAGTAGGGGCTCCAGTCATTGTTGAAGGCAATTATTCCCTAATGTAATTTTCCCTGTTAAATAAATGTTCTCGACGTGTTTCAACGTGAGGCTGTGCTTCTGCAACATAGGACGAATTTATTTAAAGCTTATTACACATTACCAACCTGGGGTTCCAATCTGTATGGCTGATTGTGAAGGTAATCATGATCACAGTGGAAAATTTTAAAAAGCAATCCGTCACAGCTTTCTTTTGTTATTATTATTATTATTATTATCAAAGCAGCAGCAGTGATGGTATAGGAAATGCTACTATTATCTCCATTTGAGCTCATTTGCAGCTGATACTCTCTTGCCTGCAATATTGTGGATTCTGTTGTGTGAATAAGACATGGCTTTGGCGGTGTTGTCAGTCTGCTGAGGCCAGTAAAGTAAAGCTGAGTGAGCGGGGGAACAATGTAAGACGCAGACAGATGAAAACATCTTGTGCTTTAAATCGTGAAGTAAAGACTAAGAGGATGAGGTCATGAAACAGGAAAATGGAGATTAAGAAGGATGGGAGGCGGTTACATAATGAAATGCTGAAATTTCAGGACGGGATGCAAATTATGCCCCTCGCATATTTTAAATCAGATGATTTAAAGGTGCAGCACAGGTCATAAAATAAAACCTGGCCGAGCTAAAAGCAATTTAAAAAAAAACACTGTTAGTTATGGAGACGGCTTAATAATCTTTCGTTTAGAAGTCCTTGTATGGCGCGACAACCGGAGCAATACCTATGTTTGTCCTCTGGCTTAAATGCACCCTCATTTGAATTTAATGTGATTCATCTGCAAAGGAGCAGAGAGGGGAAGCGCTGCAGGATGAAAATCCAGTTGATGAATGGTGCAGCTTCAACTCGATGTGGGATCTCTCTCCGCAACATCCACCCTCCGCCAGGACCGTTGACACTCACACAGACGGAGGCGAGCCGAAACAGATACTGCCGGGTCGTCTTCGTCCCGCTGGATCTATGGCGCGGCCTTTTAATTGAGTTTGTTCAATTAAAACAAACTCAATTAACTCACTATGTGACGGTATACACCGTCACATAGTCTGTGACGGTGTATACGTTTTTGCATGCTAATCATGATAAATTCACTCCAATTAAAAGGGAACCTGGAGAGGCATGCAGTCTCCAGGTCAAGCTTTATATGACTTTAAGATAAGAATAACAAGGGCTGTGGATCCTCCCCCCACTCGTTTTGAAATACATATCTCATAGGAGAAAGCATCTTATAATTCACCACACCTGCATTGAATTGTGGTGGCATCTAGTGGCCTTATGCAAGACAAATGGTACAAGCCCGTTTCCCACCAAACAACTAAGTAAGACACTTCCACTAACCATTCATTTTTGATTCTTGATTATAAAATTTGTGGAATGATTCTCACAGCTAGATAACTATGCAAATTTTTTACTTGACCAATCAGGAACAAGAGCTCACGTTGGATTCTTCACAAAATATCAAGTGTTTGACTGGGAAAAGAAACTTCTTGATGTCCGTTTTGGTCTATGCATCAAAAAGCGGCAATAAAAGCAGCGAACAAGTCACAAGGAAAGAGTTCCAAGTAACATCCTGGACATGTTGCCGGTCTCACAGACATTAACTTAGATCGGGCCAAAAAAAAAAGGCATCCAACCCGACTCGAGCCCATTCATCTTTCCATTTCCCATGCGCTTTATCCGGTTAAACAGCATCTTTTACCAAGAGACACTAAAATTGTGAAGGCTGCAGTAAGGGAGAAAAAACTGATGCCCCTGGTGCTGGTTCCCTTTCTTATTCTGTATGTGCAGGTAATCCTATATGCTCTATGCAGTAACTCAGCTAAGGGGAACAAATGACCCAGGAGTTCATGTAGACTCATAATCTTCAGCGCTATAATGGCAGGCCCTGGTATTAATAACCGTACTCCCATGGAAAATTTGATCAATCGGTCTCTCTGCTCATCCAACCTTTTGTTCATACTAGCAAGTTATGAATCTACAGTAAGTCGCAGTTACTGACACACATCTTAAAGGCGGGGAAATACTGGGAGGGCGCCGCTGCGTTGAGATTAATCAAACCACCTTTTTTTGTTATTTGGTAAAAATTAAAAAGATTGTAAACCGTCAAAACTGTTGTGAAACTGTTGCCTGGTCTAGCACTGTAACCGTGTTATGAAACAACTCAAAGATGAAAAAAAAAGATATTTATAACAATGTAATTACACAGTCCAAGTATTCAGTGTACTAAGATTTCTATGTATAACGCTGTTTAAAAAAAAGATGGTTCTGTCTTTTGTCATCAAAATTCCCAAACGTGACTCTGACAAACCGGTAGGCCGGCTAGTAATGTCAACATTTAGAGTATACTATTTCATTTTTATAACTTCCTTTAAAATTATGTTCAAATTTTAGAAGACCAAGCTAAAAAGACAGTCGAAATTTTCTGGGGATTTCAGGTGCGTGTCCCAATCGATTATCAATTGGTAAAGACACAGAAAGTAATGAGGGTGAAGTTTCTGCCTTAAAGTTTGAGTTCATACAGTCGAGATTAAAGTTGAGAAGTCAGGAGAAGTGTTACCTCAGAGGAGTACTTGTGAGGCATTAAAATCCATCCTGAGTCATTAAACCAGAGGTAACCACTTTACATGCAAACAGAATTGTAACCACATTAGCTCAGCAACAAGCGGAGCAACAGCAGATGTTTCTGAAAAGTTATAAGCATTAAATCAATTGGACTGCATTGTGATGCTGACTAATTATACACTCCACATTTATATTTAGCACCGCTCTGTGGTGTGCGTGTGGGGGTGTGGGGGTGGGAGGAGGGCGTGGGTGTGTGTGTGTGTGTGTGGCGTCATTCTGGCTACAGACTACAGCTCACCTGTGCAGCAGTAGCCAGCAATGATGTATGAGAAGAAATGGAGAATAACACTGGGTTACAAATTACTTTTTGGAAGTTGTTTCTGTTTTTCTCAACTGAATTTTGCACCACTGAACCCAAAAATTGACATCCATTTTTTTCAATCAGGTCAAGTTTTTTATCCTAATTTGGTTTAGCGAAATCTGATCTTCTGATTAAATCAAAAAATCAGAAATGATCTTCTGAAAGATCATTTCATTTCCGTTAATATTTCTCATCCAAAAAAAGGTTTTAGGAGAAAAAAAAAATTGTTTTCTAACAGAGTGTATTAATTAAATGTTACAAACCTGGAGTCCGTGTAAATTGAACATTACCTGCTCATTGTGCAAAATTCTCCATCTCATTTCTGTCCTGATAGATTCTCTCCTCCTGCTCATCACTCGTTGATCCCAGATTCTCAGGATACCCATCCATCTGTGAGAACAAGTCATGCATTTTGATGCTCATGTTGCATCCACAGTTCAGAAAGTTGACCTGGTTGAGCAAAACCAATGTGATTTTTGAATCCAGCACATCAAAATGACCCTAAAACATTTGAAAAACCCCAGACAATTTTTTGGCTGTTGACCAATTAACTTTTCAAAGTTCATCAGAGGCTTTAAAAAATAAAACGACATGGCAGTAGAACATTCGACAGCTTGCTTGCACTACTTTTAGTTTTGTGCTTGGCTTTTCATAAATTTACTGGACAATCCAAAAAAAAAAAAAAATTACTGTGCTTTGCCTGGAGTCACCTTACACTGACCACAGCTGGTTCTTTCATCTCCTGTCTGTTCGGTCTTTTCATTACGGTGGCAAATAACTCTGGTGATTAAAAACTGAAATTCTGTCAGAAGTCAAAAGAGGGCAACCAAATATCTACTTCAGTTCTAAATAAGACCCTTCCCCTAATGATCAAATTCATGTGTCAGCACGTTCCTCCGTACGCCGAGTCACCAGAAGGCTTTAGACCAGCAGTTATGCAAGTCTCACTTTGATCCACATAATCAGTCTATTTTACCAGAGGGATTAACTACACCACCCCAAAGTGGTAGGGGAAAAAAAGGAAAGTGAAAATACTGACAGTCAGACTGCGGCAGCAGTAAAATGACAGGGATAAAAAGCGAGCTACAGGTAGAGGAGAGTGGTCCTTGGTGTAATATGTAATCTGTGGAAAGCACCACGGGATTTCTACCAAAATGCGTTGAAAAGAAGACTTGTATATTTTAATGCTATTAAGCAACCTTGGACTCTTCGTTGTCCAACATTTGTAACTTTGTCATTCAGATTTAAGCCTTTAAATCAGGGGTCCCCAAAGTCAGTCCTTGAGGGCCGGCATCCTGTTTTAGTTCTTTCCCTGGTTTAACGCACCTGGATCCAATGATGGCTTGTTTGAAGGCCTAAGAAGAACATTGATATGCTGAAAAGGTTGTTACTACCATCAGGGAGAGAACTAAAACATGCAGGATGCCTGCCCTCGAGGACCGACTTTGGGGACCCCTGCTTAAATCCACATTTTATAATTGTTTTATAACCATGTTCTCCATAGAGTTCGACCTACTTTGCGGTTTGATCTGTTGTTGTTTTTTTTTCCTTTTTTTTTGTCAAAAAACCAATTCATTATGTTTACAAGTTTTAAGCTTCGAGACGGAGCCATCACATGTGCAATGTCATTCTGCTTTCTGTTTTACTACTGGAAGCACTTTCGTATATAGGAGCACTCACTAACCTGCTTTGAAAATTAATATAAAGCGAAATGTGATTTATTTAGGTTTCATACTTTAAATGTTCATAGATTTTCATGCTTAAATTTGTTGCTATGCACTTTAAGAAAATCCCACAAACTCATTAATCAGAAATTTCCCCTTTATCCTAAAAGTTTCTGTTCAGAAACTTAGAAGATCAAGGCTTCCTGATTGCCTACAATGCCAAAACCTGACAAACTTTATCTAGCTTTGTACTAAATCTACCACCCAATGCTTTTTTTATTTTATATATTATTTTTTTCTCTCCTGTGATCTTTTTCAGAGGAAAAGCCAAAGGCAGAGGGCGAGGAAGAGGAGCCGCTGACAGGGAAAGATGAAGAGGAGCGACGTATAGCAGAAATGGGCCGTCCCATGCTGGGAGACCACGTCAAACTGGAGGTCATAATTGAGGAGTCGTACGAGTTTAAGGTAAGAAAGCCCGAGTTCCCTTTTTTTTGTAGTTGCGGCTTTAATTGGAGCCATGCTGTTTGATTGAGCACATTTATGTCAGGGAGGCTGCTGTTCAGCCATGCTTTTATTCTCTTGCTTTTCTTAAAACTGTACTTTAGTGCCATTTTGTTTTTCAGAATTTCCCCCTCAGGCCTACAGAACTCTTCAGAACACAAAACTCCTGCTGGATCTAAGTGCTCCTCCGGTTCCAGTCGGTTGATTTTAATTTTGGTTACCATCGACAAAACGGCACCAAGATTAAAGAGAACAACTTGACCTTGCACTTCACCTCAACGTGTGCGTGTTTGCGTGTGTGTTTGAGGTGAAAGCCGCTCCACCCCATCAGTCTTAGTTTAAATGGTAATCCGTAAAGTGATTGCAGTATTTACTCATGACCTTGAACAATGAGGGGATTCAGTTACGGAGCAGTTAGTTTAGAGACAGATTAAGGGGGATGGGGGGAGAAATCACATTGGAAAACATCATTAATCATTACTGGGAATGGGCAATGATACGCAAGTAAGATACAGAATCCATCAATGACAAAACTGGTTTATGTTTCAGTAGTCAGTCCTGTCAAACGCTGTTGTACATTGATTTTGTGAGTCGTATTTAAAAAGTCGTCTAAATATTAGGTTGCTATGAAGAAACAGTGGTTCGCCTCACTGGTTTTATTGGATCTGACACGACCAAAGGGAGTCAACATGTTTCTCCAAATCTCTGCATTGTCTGTTGTTTTTGTTTTTTTTGTCTGAGGAACCAGGCATTAAATTGATCTTGTTTGTTCGCAGAAGCTTTAAAAGTTTTTTTTATATATTTGCTGCCTTTGCTTGGGTTCCTGTTGGGCTCTCCATGAAGAGAGCTTGATAGATACCTGCTGAAATATTCATCTGAAGACAGTTTGAAAACTTCACACTGAAAGCATCAAGTAGTTCCTGTTCATTAAAGGCTTTAGGACAATGTTGGCCACAGTGTGCCAAATTGCATATTGAGAATGCTGAGCTGAAGATAAGTGACAAAATGCATTAAAAATAACAATAATCAAACCAAACTGTGTGATCAAAAAAAGATAAATAAAACTAGATTAGACTGCAATGGAAATGAAATTAGTAAAATAAGTCATCGCTGCGATTGCTGAAAGATCCTTCACATTTTTGTTGAAACTTCGGCAGAATAAATTCACCAAACTCCCATAAATATCTGCATTATTTGAGTGACAATACACATACGCTCAACCATAGAGACAAAGATTACACAAGTTCATACTTGCAAAGTTCAACATCAAGAGAATTTACGGATGTACGTGTTTGAACTATAGCATGTTTTTTTTTATTATTATTTCTTTGCCTGCAGATATTGCCTGCAGCTTTTCCTCTTATTTGCGCTGTGCCTACAGACCTACACACTCGTAATGACCAAACAGTGGAAACGCAGCACCGCTTCAGTGTACACACTTTGGCATCAGAGAGGACAACATTAGCATTGGTCAGAGTCATGTGACGAGGACACCAGCTGCCCTGTAAACACCTGCCACTTGGCTGTGCGACAACCTCTCTGCCCAGCTCAGGGGAGCTTCAACTTTCACCCACGTTTGGCCTCGAATGAGAAACTTTTGCTCTGTGAAATGGCTTCAGTCAGTCTTTGAATGCTTAGAGAGAAAAGGTCTTAAGAGGCAGGAAGGGAAAACGTCCCTGCATCCATTGTGAGGTTAGTTAGTTTCCATGTATGAAGACAAAATGAGGACCACTTCCTATTTTCACAGCCAGCTTGAAATAAAGTCGTATTGGTTGCGCCGCATTAAGCTGCTGCTAAGTTGCACAAAGGCCCCACAAAAGCCACTGCCACATGTTGCAGACAATCGAACCTCCTTGAAGCAAACGGGAAAGAGTCGCGTCATATCTGTGTGTCGTTTTCTTGCGTCTCCCACGCACTCTCTTAAGATGGGCTTAGATGTAATTACCATCCATGTTGCGTTTTGTGTGCGCTAATGCGTGTTCTCCTGCCGGTCGCTCCACCTACACGCTCACTTCAGACAGACAATTAATAACTCCCAGTAATGGCTTGCTGCTTGACGGGATCCCATACTTTGTCGAGGGCTCCGGCGCATGAAATTATACTTCTGTGTGCATCTTCGTGGAATTGGATCCCGTAGTTATCCAAAGCGTCGCCCGTCAGCCGGCTGTGGAGTGGCATAAAGTTTGACATTAGGCGACAGAAAGCAGAGGGGAAGTGGCGCAACTTTCAAGCTAGACTGAGTTTAAAGAAATGAGATGAATTTCATATTAATGTGATTATCCAGCTCATAAGGGGGGAAAAAATTGTCTTTAAAATTAGCACAGATGACTTTCACATTCCTGCATTTCTTCTGGATACTCAGCTTTTTCACATTTCCAAAGTTTCACCCTTTTGTAAAACTCCAAAAAGCAGTCAACGTTCACAAATGACATCTAGGCGATAAGATATTCCAAAGACCGTGCACGAATGTTCAATCCACTTACAACAGAGTTAAAATGGATGGAAGTGTGTGTTGTTTGGGAAGGAGGAGTTTCGCAGTGGCGGCTGTTTACATCCCTGAGCACCATTCAAGACCATTAGCATCTCATTTTTCTTCAGAAGTGCACAGAAAGAAAGAGCGCCATTCCCTCTGCTCCTTTGATTAGCATGTGTGAGTGATTGCGTTTGCTCGCGTGTTTGTTTTACCTTAATCCGCCACGATTCCTTCCTTTTTAAGGATTAACTGACATCCAAATGCTGCGAAAACAGTGAGAGCAATCAAGCAAAAAGCAGAAAGCCTTGAGAGTGAATGACAATGTTTTGGGGAAAATGCGGAAACGGTCTAAAATGAATTCTAATAATTGATATAGATATACAGAGAAGCTATGTGAAGAGGATCAACTGCAATAAAAAGTGCAGTAAAACAATTAATATATTGTGCCTGAAGATGTTCTGTTATTTAATTTGATTAACTCATTTAAATAAAGCCATTTTCACTAAGACACTATTTTTGTCTAAAATCCTTTACACTGGGCTTTTTACAGATCAGTGCTTCTCAGTGAAGTTAAAGTTAAAGCAATGATAGTGAAAAACACAAAAATTAAATGATAAAAAACAACAAAGACCATAATAATAAAAAAAAGTGTAAATATTTCCAACATTCAGCACAAAGGATGATCTCCCTGGGTTTGGTGTCATAAGATTCAGAAGATTTGAAGAATGCTGGGGTTGTTCACTCCAACCCCAAATTTCACAATCTGTTTAGAGGTGAATTGAAAACGGGTCTGTTGTTTCTCTGAGCGGATCCAAACTGGTTTCCTTTCGCAACATCTTTATTTTATGAAACAAATCTTGTAGTGTTTTTGGTAACTTCAAAATGAAACACCGGTAATGCAAGCAGCTGTAAAGTAATCTTGTTTAAAGAAGTGATGAGCTTCTTTAAAGTTCAGCTCATATTAGAGGTCTCCTATCACTCAGCTTTGACTAGGACGTTATTACAAATACATGTTTGTTTTTAGTTTCTCAACCTTTGACGATGCATCAGATTTGTTGTTCATCGTTCATTCATTATCGAAGTTTCCAAAATCTCTCTGTTAAAGCATAAAACTATTTTTCTAATTCAAGAAGTAAAGCGTCGTTTTTCAGTTGCACATGTAGCTGAAAATAGAAGAACATGGAGATTAGTTTCTTGCTTTTAAACTGATTGTACAGTGATGTTGTTAAATAGTAGCAACACTTAAATGAGTGCTTTTTGGTTTATTATATTTTTGTCCTCAATAAGGTGAGTAAGGCAAAACTTTTTTATTTTTGTGTTTTCCGTCAACAGGCTGAGTAAGTCATGAAAATTTACCGCATTGCTTGACACAAAGCTGGAATTGAGTTGGCAGTAATCCTAGATCAGGAGCTTTTTTATATTATTATTACCTGAAATACAATCAGTCGTATAGATATAAGACCATTTCTTATTGTTTTTATTTCCCTTCATTTTTTATGTTTGGATTCAGACGGTAGCCAATTTCCCTCTTCAGTGACTTTGCTCTTTTTTTCCTCTCTCGCTCTCTTAAACGTGATGGTTGGTTTCTGTCTTTTCCTGCTGTTAATTTCAAAGCTCTGACTGAAAAAAATCAGAAGAAATGTTGCCCTTTTTAGTTCATGTGGCTTCAACTACTAAACTTACCCGAAAAATGACCTGAAACGGAAATTTCATCTTCGGTGATAAGAATCGTCTTTCTTTTCTTTCCATCTTAACAGAACACGGTGGACAAGCTGATAAAGAAGACCAACCTGGCTCTGCTGGTGGGAACCAACAGCTGGAGAGACCAGTTCATCGAAGCCATCACCGTCAGCGCAGGTAAGGCAATAGCAAATAAAAACTGGGCTTCATGCGCCTGGATTCGGCTCTCCGCTTTATCTGGACACACTTAGTGATTTCTGTGAAGCACGTGTTTAATAGTCCGTAGAATTTAATTTACTTTTAATAGGAACAGCTGCGGTTTGTGTCTTTTGAGGCCCCTCGCGCTCTGCTTCACGCATGCAAATGACGAGCAAAACCTGAAAGATTAGAAAACTCGCGCGTGATGAAATGGAGTGGAGTAATATCACGTACCCGATGGTTGGTTGGGTGTAGGTGTTGGTTATATTTGTTCTAGAATGGTTTTTAACTGATTAACTCTGACTAAATGGGATGTGATAATTTTACCTGTTGCAAATGAGCATAAATCCACCAGAAATGGAGCCATTTATCATTTTCACTCATCATTTAGGTGTGTTGTTTTGTCACACAGACTGAGAACTTACCACATACTTTGAAAACACCTTTAATTTCTGTTGCGTGAAATCTGTCCACCTCTCAAACTGATGCCCACATCCGCCTGTTTTATCAAAAATAAGCAATATCGCTCCTGGAGGCTTTGGGCGACTTCACCTCACTGAGGAATTATCATCCCATTCTGCTGTTTCATTTGGTATTTGTTTTACTGTTGGAAGAAAAATACCATGACAGATTATGAATCCAGATAAAAAATAAATGACGTTTCAGCTGAGCCGATTTTAGCTGATGGCTTTAAATCATCAGCAGTAAAACATGAAAGCTGTGAGGAGAAAATCTTTAAATAATGCCTCTGTTAGGACAGGTCCCTGTCCTACCTTTAGTGGCAAAAGTACTTGGAAAAGTACTTTTGCCACTAAAGGTTAAGTAAGTTTGAAGTTGGGTATCATGAGTTAAATAGCAGAGATGTATAGCAGTTGCTGAGTGTTTTCAGGTTGACTGCAATAAATATGCAAAAATATCTAAAAAGTTTAAAGACGACGTGTCCAGCATAAACACAACATGCACAATAAAATTATTTTATTTTATTTTTATCAAATACTGACCAATCGCATCCTAAAATAAGTCGACCACCTGAATTTTCATACTCCATTTACATAAATGTTAAGTTATATATTAATGTTATGAATTTTATGCTATTTTAAACCGTCTGAGCCCATCAAAGGTGTATGTGTGTTTTCACACCTGATAGTCCGGTAGACTCGTTTTGACTGGGGACCAAATTTGCAGCATTAGATACAATTTCAGCTTTCACCCTGCACTGTGTCGAACAAACCAAGCCCTTTGAAAAGCCTGTTCCCCTCCTCACCTGTGGTGGCGCCGCAACAAGAAACACTGAAGGAAACGACACAAAAATCTCTGAACAAGAAACTGAGCGCAAGTTCTTTTTCATAAGAAGTAAACAAAAATGGAGTGGTGTCAGAATTTAGCGGTTGTTGGTTTTCTCTTTCTCCCGCAAGTGCTAGACTCTCGCATTTGTTTTGGTTGTATTTACCCAGAATGCCCTGTGCTACAGTTGGCTTCCTGCTTTTGGAGCGGTCTCCGGTTCTCCTTGGCATTCACATTTGCATTCAAACCGTGCCAGAGAGTTTGTTTTCTTTGGTCTGCCTCAGAGTTTGATTACACATTCACACCTCCTCAAACAAACCAGACTTCCTTGGCAAACGAACTACGGTTTAAAGCAGACTAAGCAGGGCTAGTTTGAATTCACCGTAGGCTACACAGCAGAAGACAACAACTTTATTTAAGACTTCTTCCTCACTTTGAGGTTCAGCTCTAAGTTGGTAGCGATTCAGAGCATGCGTCCCTTCCAGCCTCAGAGTAATTCGGAGCCCTATCTGCTGCTCTTGTGAAAAGATTAATTGTAAGATAAAGGATGAGGCGGTGTAGCGCTTCATGCTAGCAAAGCTCTCCATGTTTACAGGCTTGTTATTGTTTACTCGAGAAAATCTGCAGTGTCCTCGTTATCTGCAGTTTATGCTGTCTGAGCATTTCAAAGGTGGTGAAGGTCATACCTCAATAACTGTACAATCAAAGGGAAAAAAACAATTAGTTTTGGCATGTGAACGTATTACAAATAATTGAATTGATAATTGTGATGTACAGCTGAAAAGAAATCTTGTTTGTTTCAGACCCATTTATGTAGAATCATTGTTTGGAAAGCTCATACACTTAAGTGTCTCCAAATTAGTTTGTCTGGAGGGTTTCTGTGTGTTTGTGCTTTTTTGGAGAGCCTGTTCCAGTAAAAAAAGAAACGCCTGTCTTTACCCTATTATCTGGAATTAGCTTGTCTACAGTGACGGAGTTCAGTGTGTGTGTTGAAGCAATAGAGAGAGAGCACAGTTTTCCCCTTTAATAAAAACATTTATTTGGACACATTCTTGGTCTTATGGCACACATGTGGCATAAGAAATCACATTTACAATAACTACGTTTCTGCTTAATGAAATCATTTAAATCTTTAAAGACAACATACCGTACAAAATCCACATTTCTTGCCCTTAAATACATTTTGTTGTGTGCTTGGAGTATCTAGTTGAATTTAGTCTCTCCTATTGCTGGGTAGACATCTTTATATTCTTCTTGGGTCCGTTCAGTTTTCTCTGTCCCCTGTTACGTTCTTTTAACTATTACGTCAAAAAGTATTTGCTGTGGAACTGGCTTTTCCCTAATCCGCCATTTTTATTTCTCACAGAAATTTTGTAATTAAAAAAATACGATTTAACCAGGCAGTTTGAAGAAGTTCTCTGCCACTATCAAGAAGGATTTTAGAAAAGACTTTGTCTGATTGAGACGCCTTCTGCTTATGCAACTTTTAACTCCTTGAGGAGGTAACCGTACTGCGTGTTTTGAATAGTATTACATAAACAGTTTGGCATTGTTTTCACCTTTTTTGTCTTGAAGATTGATCCAAATGATGCAGGGATGTTCTTGGTGCTAGCATTAGCTGCTATCCAACTCCAAAAATGGGTGGAGTGGGTTAGGGTTAGGGCCTGCAGCCTGAAGGAGGCAGGGTGTGAAGTTCCTCATTCATATTTAATGAGACGGCACCAAAAAGAGTTTCTCTGACACATCTCAGAAAAGGGATAGATGAGCTTGTGGAGCTACAATAATGAGCAACTCTTTTTGAGACTACAGCCTGGCAGTTCCACTTCATATCTACTACAACCAAATGATGTAAATGTGAAACAAAAGGCTCTAAAAGCAGAATACAGTATATCCACTTTATCACACGCACACAAAGAAAAAATACTTTTGTGCGCACTAAGCAAGGAAAATGGAGAGGTTTTTTTTTCTTTTTCCTTTTTTCTGGTTATTTAAACATGAAGCCAGTTCAAAACTCTGAATAGAACGTTTTTGAGAATAAAAGCTGATTGGATGCTTGAAGATCAAACCAGCAGTTCACTTCCAGCTGTGAAGCAACACACAGAGCGGGGAAAGTGGAGAGGGAACAGGAGGGCGCTAAAGGAGCTGACGAGAGAAATCGGCCTCATGCTGAGTGTTAAAAGTGAAAGCACAGAAATGTTTATGCTTCGATTCTCACTGCAACCTCTATGGTTGATATATAATACACAATGCAATATAAATCTCCATATCTGAAATACAACCAAAAGGTGTTTATTGTCACTTATTGCTCTGTTTTGCTTGGCTAAGAAACCTACATGAAAATCTTCCTTGATGGGAAGAACTAACATTACAAAAATTCAATAAACAAAACAAATTGAGCAGAAAAATGTTCTCTAAATCCTCAGTATTTGTTTTTCTTGTGTAGATGAGAGAGGCTAATGATTGATCTCTCCACAGATATGAAAAACACGCCATGTCACCTCTACGGATGTAAGTGGACGATAAGTTAATGTTATACCATATTAAATGTATAATGTGGTTCTGAAGGTAAGGTGATTTTATTTATACAGTACATTTTCAGCAACAAGACATTCAATGTGCTTTACATGAATTAGAAGGAAATACAAACAAAACAACAAACAAAAACAAAGACAAAAAGGTAAAAGTATAAAACTACATATTGGTTGCCCATGTGTAATAAAAATAGGAACAAGTAGTTCGTAATTTATAAACTAGTCGGGGTTTCTCTGGATTCATGTTCTGATGAAACCAGATGTTGCTTCTCCATGTTTGGTAAGATTAGTGAGGTGTAAAGCTAAGTGTTGGTTCTCCATGTTTGTTTCGACAAAGTAGAAAAGAAAAAGGTCAAAGATTCAACACAGAGCATCAGGTGAGGCTATGAAAAATTATGCATTTTTAGCTCAGCAAAAGAGAAAGATGGACCAAAACAAGCATTTTAAATGAAACAATGAATATGAATTAATAACGTAAAACAAAACTGAGGTTCGAAGGAAAACCCAGAGGGATTTTGGGTAGAAAGGTGAGACTTTAATCTGCTTCCATTAACTATTGCTAATAACCTCAAGTATCAAATCAAAGTCTTAATTTCATAGAATAAGTGTCAATCTAAGTTAATTTTGTTGTTGCGGAACGTCCGATCCTTACACCTTTTTAGGTGCAACAGTGTTTATGTAAAATGTTTATTGTCCACTAGGGTGCTTAAAAAGTCACATTAAAAAATGCACAATAAAAATCTGTGATAACATCTTCACGTCTCACTCATGCGCTTCCTTGAACTAGCCAGCAGCGTGGACAGGCTGACTCTAAACGTAGAGGTCAACCTTGGACTGTTTCACATCTGCAGACAACTCAAAGAGCAGCTTCAAAGCTTTTCTTAGCCAACAGAGGCCTCCCTGTGCTCTGGCCAAATGTTTCCTGCAGGTCATTTTGTAAATAAAATGGAGTATCTTTTTTTTCTCTCTCTCTCTTTTTTTTTTGCACATATTGGATTAGTGACGCTGGAACAGTCTGGATCTGTTTGGAGTTCGTTTTCCATAGAACTCGCATCGACACGCCATGGAAACTGTTACACAACGAGCCCAAATGTAGACATGATGTAACGTGATGGATCATCCCTTCAGATACACGCTGCTGCTTCGAGGCTTTGATGTCCTGAGCATCTGTCACTGATACTGTGGTGGATTTAATATCTACAACAGATAAGCTTTGTCTAATCTTTCTTATTCCCCATCCTCCTCATTGCCTACAGTATGATCTTGTATCGCCTCTCAGATGTTGGATAGAAATAAAGAACTTTATGCCGCTTTCAAACATGTTTATATCTTGACTGAACGCATCCTATTCAGTCATCTTCAGACTTCAAGAGTCAAATCTAGATCTTGTGCTTTTTTATTTTGCCAAGACGCTGGAGAAGATGGAAGAGTTCAGCTTTAAACCAGCCCATCTGTTATGAAAACAGCTATGGGAAAACATTTAAGGCCGTACCTTAATCTGACTACATCATTACGTCTATTAAACACTCCCAACAACGCTTATGAGATCTTTATCTCAAAGCACAAAACCTGGATTTAGAGAACCTTTAAAGTCCTCCAAAATGTCAGTGGGTTGATGTAGTGTGTGTGCATGTTCATACTTTTGTGGGTTTCCAATTCTGTGCTCAATGGCAACTGGAGAGAGTTACTGAGATTACACAGTGAAGATGGACCAGAAGACAGGAAGCAGTGATTGCTGTGTGCAGTACAGTCAATGTCGAGGAACAAAAACCTTCACTTCAACACAGAAAGTTGAGTTTAGTTCTGTTTTAGGCAATATTTGGTGTAAAGTTTTCTCTAGAGCCTGTTTTTCAGAATTTATTTTGTTCATCTGTGTCAAAGTTAACAATGAAATTAGTCAAAGAAACTACTAATAGGTAAAAGAAACTACAAATTTCACTTACAATATATTATTGTACATTTAATCTCAATCAGCACATTAGGTTTTATAACGTGACAAAATGTGAGAAAGCCTAGCAGGTCCGAAAACTTCAAGGAACAAATCAGGTTTGATGCTCATAATCTGAGACGCTGAAAGGAACTTCCTAATTGTTCTTGCTTGACATCTGGATTACATGCATGAAAACATAGATGGAAATAATTAGTGGCCATATGGTTGTGTGTGTGGGTACACATTGTGCTTGCTGCCCGGAGGGCGAATCAGAACCCTGTGTGCTAATGTCATTTTCTGCAATGTCTCTGCCCTAAAGGTTATTTATGGCTAAAAGTTGAATGAGGTGACGAATCGTTCCCTAAATGTTTGTGTACATAACCACTGACTGAGCCCGACTCCAAAGAGATGTGGAATAAGGGAAACGTATTGACAGGCTATTCGAGGGACATAATTAGTTTAAATTTAGGACTGATGATGAAAGCTTCGTTCTTCAGTGGCTGCAGAGGAGCGTTTCGTATGGCTTTATGGTAGCTGAGAATATCTTTGGCCTCGAGCTTTTCTCAACAGTAATGGAAAGCAACATCTGACTAGAACATTTAAAACTGCGCTGATAATGTGGCTGAAGCGATTCAAGTGAGTCAAATGACTCGACTACTGAAAAAGGACACCTTCGACTTGTTTCTGTTTCACACACAAGGCTGTATATTGTTTGACTTTTGCTGTTATAAGTGTAATTAAATCTAAAGCCATTGATCGTGTGATTTAATCTGGTGGAACAAGTTTAAGTTATTCTAAGCTCCAGATATGAAGGGGAGGAAGTCGAGCTTTAAAATTTGGTTGTATCCATGTTTTGCACTAAGAAAGCAGAGCAAGCACTGACGTTCCCTCTTCACAAATGATTATTCCTTTGTATTTTATGGTGCATTCACCTCCTAAAATACGGCCCGTTTAGTCCGCTTTAATCAATGTCTAATGTGCTTAGGTCTGTTGTTTTTGTAGAGGCGTGAACGTGCAATCAAACTCTCATGCAGACCGAAAAAGCAAATTCTGGTCCACCTAAAAAGCCAGGTGTCGGTTCAGTTGATGTGAAGTCTGGTGCGGTTCAAATGCATATGTGAATGCCAAGCAGACTCCATTGTTAATACTTGCTGTTAGTGCAACGACCAGATGCAGCCTCTCAAATTAAACACAAACTGAAGGTCAGATATGAGTTGGGGGAAAAAACCTTAAATGATTATATGAGTTGAATTTTAGTAAAGCGAGAACAGTCTGTTGACTTCAAGCATTTCTACGCAGATTTTCTGCAATCTCCCAGAGGAAATTGAGTCCCATTTGTGGTGGTAATGACACCTTATTACCAAAGAATCAGGACCCTTCTGCTTAGAAATGCGCGTGGTATTGAAAGCATTTCAAAAAGGAACATCACGTTCTGGGTAATCAGCAGAAATGGTGCGGTACTCAAGCAGGTCAAACACATAATCTTAGACTGGCGTCTCTTTACATACCAGCTGGAGACGCCGGCACCTCAGGAACATAAAAACCTTCAACTAGGCAACCGTCATCTAAGACTGGAAAATTGACAAATTGGTGACCTGGCTGGAGATGGTTGGCATATGATTGTCCACAGGTCTGATGGAGAGGCACAATTGTTAGTAATTTAAGCATAAAACGTGAAAAAAAGAAAAAAGATAGCAATGCTGTAGCATCCCTGATTAATCAAGATTTCATTCTTCATAGGCCTTGATAACTAAGATATTTAATGGCTGTAGTCCAGGATTATATTTTATTAACTTAAAAAGAAAATATACCAATTTAATTCAGGAGAGAATGCATAAAAAATACATTCAAACACTTCACATGGCCATATTCTTTGGTTAAAGAATGATTAAAGAAATGGAAATGAGTAGAGTTTTTCTTTCAAGGACATTGCATCACTTCTCTAGCAAGATTGGAGCTGAACAATTATCTCCTGATATTGTTACTGAATAAAAGCAGTAACCTTGACACGTTTAGAAGTTTAGAAGCCAAAATAATTAAAAAAATCTCTTTTTCTTCACAATTAAATAAGAATTTTGAAACCTCTCAAACCTGCACCATGGAGTTAAAAAGCAGTGCAGTTTACTCCTTATAAAGCAGAATTACTTAAACCAGGTAATTCTGCTGTAAGACCAGAATTACATCAGATATCAATGCTATGTTGAGTGTGTGACGACAAATCATAGGTAAATACTACAAATTTACATTGTGTACTGCTACAGTGAAAAACGAATCATAAAATTTCACAAAAAGGAAGGAGCGCACTTTAATTCAGTGACTTGTTTGAATGTTGCTCAAACAAGAAACAAAATGGATTTAAAGGAGGCAGAGCAAACAGGAGGGCCAAAAGCCCTTCTAATAACTAATTAAAAACTGCTCCCTCAAGACGGCGGCATAACGAAGCCAATTTTCAAGTTGAATCCTGTTTGCTAAATAGATTGAGAGAAAACATTGTGTTGTTAACACGGTCGAAAAGGGGAATGAACAAGACGAACTGGAAGGCACGTGCAGCGACAAAAGGGGACAAAACAATGGGAGGAGAGAGAGGGAGGGGAAATCAATGGACAGGAAATCAAGGTGCTGAGGGGGACTGCTACGACAAAGAATGAGCTGGACAAAGAGACGGGAGAGAAAAGATGGATGTCCAGCCACTCCTCACTCCACTGCCCTCTAATTACCGAACCCACATTGTTGTTCAATCACCCGCTCCTCTGTGAGAGCATCTTATTTATGGGCGTCTGCGTGTCCGCACCCGAGGGGAACGTAGGTAATGTGGCACTCAAGAAAAAGAAGACAAGTACAGAGAAAAGGTGTATTTGTAGCGGAAGTCAGAGGATGGGCCATGCCAATAATCTGAATGAATACAAAGATAGTGAAAGACATGGATAGAACAGCATCAGGTCGAACTAAGAGCTTCAACCTGCTTTAAAGGGGCAGTATTACGTAAAATCAACTTTTGAGTGGCATAAACAAATCCCAAAGTGTTCTTCCTATGGTCTGCCTCGAACAAAAGGTGGTCTTTTTGTAACTTATAGATGACGAATGAGTGACTCACCAAATCGACCGTTATTTAATTGATGTGTTTATCACAGACTGTCAGAGACGGGATGACTTGTTCAATCATCATCCCATAAGCCGACTGTGTTCAAAACGGAGCTTTGAAATTCAAATGTGCTTCACGTGGATGGACAGGAGATGTTTCCGGGCCAGAAATCCAAAGGCTGGCTCAGGCAACGCTTGAAAGTCAACGACGAAGTCCAAAGCGAGGCTTCGGCTCAGAGCTTGAAGCTTTCGTGCAGCTGGAGGACCTGCCAGCCTGACTCTGAGTCTAGTCTGTGTTTTAGCGTGTGCCCCTGACAGACAGCCTGACGGGACCGCTGGTGCATGAATACAAACATGAGCATGTCATTGGGGATTCTGGCAGAGAGACCACGCTCACATAATTAGTCACACAGCTGTCCGACTGCAGCACCATTAAAAAAAAAAAAATGTTGCTTTTAGATTATAAAAATATGGTTGTTTACTCAAAATAAAGATACAAGTTTTTTTTTTAAATGCATGAAGTGAAAAGGAAAAGACATTGAAGCTCAAGAAATAATGTGAGGCTTGTCTAAGGCCTGTCAAATCTATTTTCTGGTGGTTTCAATAATCAAAGTGATTTATTTCTGTGACTGCACTGAAATCTTCAAAGTCCAAGTGACGTTGATAAGAGGCATCGGCAGGGACAGATGATAAATTGTCTTTCCCTACTCTGTGTTAGTGATGGCTGCTCGTTTTGGGTTCCAGTGCGCCGACGCCACGCCTCTAAAGACGTAACGCATTATTAAGACGGCAAAAGTCTTTCTCATCATGGCGAAGTTTCTCGCAGAGCAGCTCCAAGTTGCTGTCAGTAAATGACTTTTTGTGGTGAACCAACGTTAAGCTTTCCCATAATCTGTAAAGAGGATCTCACCACTTCTAAGTCATTTGTGGTACTCGGTTGAAAAGATACAGATGATTTATGGACGCTGCCAGAATGGAGTGGTTGGCATAGTTTGGACCAATTCATTTGGAGAAATTCTTTTTAGCATCCGAGGTTTTCCTTCGCCGCTGCTTATTTGGCCACATCAGTTTCAAACTGCGTAGCTTGTCTGGGGGCCTGGATGAGAGCCTTGTGTAAACACACTGTGTCAGACAGGATTCTTCCAAATCTCATGTGCACAGACCATATTACTTAAAGAGCAGAGTGCTGCAGGCAGACGTAGTCATGGACACACACCTCGCTTGGCTAGCGGCCTGTAGAAACAAGCCGCAGTTCATCATCATCATCTGTCAAACCCTATGAGATTGCAACTTTTGAACAGTATCAGCGGGCAGCGAGAGACGAGAACAATCTAGCACCTTTGTAAGGCAAGGAAGAAAAGTGTGGTGGACGACCTACTTCTATAACTCAGCTGGAATAAATTGCATTTTATTTCCCTAATAAACCAAATCAATAGAAAATATTTCTTTGCACACATAAATTTGCAGCTATTCGCTTAAATGAGGTAACGGCACAAAATAATGAAATGTTGTTACAATAATACACATACACACACAACAAAGAGAGATTTGCCATGATTTTTAAAAGGTAACAGAACGTTGCAGATGAAATGACAAGGCCATACAATGTATTGAGTTATAGAAAGATGGTCAGAGAATGAAAAATGGTCAGAAGATGGAACGGGAAGAAAAAAAGAGCCAAACTGAGACCAAGCATGAGGAACGAAGGTGGAAACTGGAGGAGAGATAAATATAAATGTGAGCCAGGCAACAGAGTAAAGACAGAAGTGAGGATGAGGATGGTTGCAGTTTTACTAATATGGAAATCAGAATCGGGTTTTATTGGACTGTGTGTAACCAAGGAATTTGAGTGTTCAAAGAAAAACAGACATTATAACCAAAACATCAACTTTAGAGGAAATAAAATAGAGGACAAAAGGAATAGTACGGGCATGTTTCTAAAGCTATACTTTCAACACAAAGGAAGGCAAGCATTGGATGTATTAAGCTCAATAAAAGCTCAAAATTATTGTCAAAGAAGGCAAAAAAAAGTTACCCAGCTGCTAGCCACTGATTTGTAAAGTTATTCAGGAAAAAATAAAGGACAGGCTCCCCTAGTGTGCTAATGTTGGAGTGACAGATGCATCACTGTTTTTCAGTGTAGTGTTGAAAGTCAGACTGTAGTGACTTCAGAATACGGGTTTAGCATAAAACGCTAAAGCAGCTAAACCAAGTTAAATAGGGTTTTCTCATTTTATACTTGCATTGCTCCAAAAACCCCAGAGGCCTCATTTACTTCCAGTCAAAATGATGCAGTCTACTTCAACGCAAAACAACGCAGGTACCCCGGTGTTTGAATCCAAGGTAGCATTTCAAAAACATGGAAAATGCCAGGGCAAAATCTATTATTTATATCTACTAATGACGCTTGTATAGATAAAGGAAGACAGAAGAGATTGGTGCTGTTAAAAACACACCGACACTATGCAAAGTGGAAGGGCAGTGCGAGAAAACGGCTCCAGTCAGCCATGATGGAGTGCGTGAGCAGGAAGGAGAGCTGCTGACGGTATGAAGTGACATAACTCAGATGACTAGACTCGTTTTATAATTCATGGCTGAGCATCTCTGCCTGATTGAAACCTTTATACGTCATGACAGCGTCGCCTGCTGCACTGACCTTTTGCCGTTTGTTTGTGCTTGATGATTTCAACCATTATTTTTAATTACAGGTTGCGTGGCCCCTGTGGGAAATGCATGGAAGTACTTTAAATTAGCTTAAATTAGTTTGTGTTGCTGATCAACGCAAAGCTATAGAAAACGCACACCTCAGTTGAATTTGCTTCCCATTTGCAGAGTGAACAACCGTGTTCCCTTAAATGGCCAGATCCAAATATTTTCTTTATAGTCGGTTAATTGAATTAGCTTTTAGCAAAAAAACAAAAAAAAAGCTTTATTGTTTCCAAGAGCACCAGACTACAGATACATGGAAACATCATGTGGGTGTGTGTGTGCAAGGTAGAAGCAAGGATGAAATGGTTTCCATTTTTTAAAGTGCAAATGTGAGATCTTGCAAAAACTAGGAGGCAGAGTCAGATGTCAAGTTTGTTTGTATCGCATATTTCAGCAACAAGGCAATTTGAAATGTTTAACATAATAAAAAAATGATCATGCAGTCACCAATTGTGAAACGAGCAAAATACATTATATTTCCTCAAATGCGGTCATCAAGCAAATGCATGTTATACATGTGGATCAATGTTCAAGTAATTTGGATCAACTGTAGCTGTCTGTTTTGTTTTGGGTTTTTTTTAATTTGGTTTTTAGGTAGACTTGTGTAGACGCTGTTGCAGGGACCAAGATGTATGTGTAATAAGTTTCTCTAGATCCTGCTGGGACATTAGTCCTTTTAATTCTGGAAGTATTCTTCAGGTGATAGAAGGCTGGCTTTGTAATTGTCTGTATGTGTCTCTGAAGGCTCAGGTCAGAGTCCGTCCAGATTTCTGACCTGGTCGGACTTCTAGTTTCCAACTGTAATAACTGAAGCAGCACTGTGACTCTGGATGGCTCCTCTTTGGGTTCAAAGATAATAACTTCTGTTTTGTTTCAGATCATTTTTTTGTATTAAGGCAAAAATTGCATGGAGGGTTGTTACACTCGATGCTTCTGCAATTGGTGGCCAAAATATGGGGGAGGGGGGTTGTTTTGTTTCAGCATCTTTTTGATTTTTTTGTAGTAGACGGGAAGTGGATGACTGGAATGAAATCAATGGGAGATCACTGCTCTCCTTGGGATTCACCCAATCACGGCGATTCACTGAAGCAGCGTGGAGCCTCATTTACTCGTTGGTTTGAGCCTTTTCTAAATGGAGCAGAAACGGGAGTGGGGGGGAGGGAAGGAGTGCTGGCTTTTTTTTTTTATCGAGCTGGAAAAGTAATTTGAATTTTATGTTTCAGCAGCTCTTGCATTTAATCACAGTCAATATCCACACTCTGAGAGCCGATCAGGACGGCTGTAGCTCAAGTCCTGAGGAAGTGATTAGACTCTGATTCTAACATTACACAGATATGTTGGGCAGTCGGGTCACAAATGATTTATCTGACATTTATTTGAGTTGACTGATGAGGTTTTTCAAGATGTCAGGTTAAAGTTAGGATGGTATAAAGATGGCAAATATGGCTGTACAAGTGTTTTTTTCCATTGTGAATCTGTTTTGCACAAAGAATTGGAACATTGTACAATTGTTGCATTTTTTTTCTTTTTTTTGGTTTTGCTTGACTGTGTGTTTTATTAAACTCATAGATTTGACATCTCACTGCAAGCAATCAGCTTCACCCGCCGGTAAACAACTCCCCTGTTTCCATGGTTATTAAACCAAACAGGTTTTGCAGAAATGCCATCAGAAATCACTCAGGAGGCGCAGCGGAAACCAGCATGGAAAAACCTTTCGAGAATCACAACATTCGAAAAGTGGATATAATTTGGGGGATTTTGGGGCTTTCTTTCTTTTGTTTTTGTTGTTTTTCATCCTTACCTTTGGCTTTTCTGACAAACAACTGCACCGCAGAGTTCACATCTGCTCTTGCCCGTTCATGCTGTGTCCTTGATTCTTTCGGCTTTGAGAAATAAAAGAAAAGAAAAAAATCCCAGTCAAGGCTCTACCTGAACTCTGTTTCTTCCTCCCAGGTGAGGATGATGACGACGAGGAGTGCGGTGAGGAGAAACTGCCGTCGTGCTTCGACTACGTCATGCACTTCCTCACCGTCTTCTGGAAGGTTCTGTTCGCCTTCGTCCCTCCCACCGAGTACTGGAGCGGCTGGGCCTGCTTCGTCGTGTCCATCTGCATGATCGGACTGCTCACTGCTGTCATCGGTGAGCATTGGGATAAATTAGGATATTTTTGTGAATTGTATTTATTTAAAAAAGAAAAACTATTTTAAAAAAAGAAACTCATTCATAGAATTTTTATTTCAAGTGTTTGTATATGTACATTTTAATAATCGTCTCGCACAGCGTCACCATTGTCTGTAAAACAAGTATTGGCACCTTTTGCAGTGTAAGCAGGTGCAAAGTCCTGTTGGGGGGAAAATACGGCTTGTCAGCCGAAGGAAGCATGAAGGGCGGTGAATTTTCCCAGTAGATCGCTCTGCTGACTTTGGACTTGATAAAGTGGAACAACAGCAGCAGATGTCGTGGCGCCCCAAATCATCACTGCACCTGTAAACTTTCTACTGGACCTAAAGAAACGAGGAATCTATTCCTCTCTACTCTGAGAATCTTAGTAGTTTCTAAATGAAATGTAAACTAATGTCATCCGCAATGTGACATTTGCAAATCTTTGAACTTTGCTTGACCAGTCATCAGAAGGCTGCACTTACCCTTGTTGCTACCTTGTTTTTTGACATACTTTTTTCTTCCACCCAACTTTCCATTTATATGTTTAACATGTGCTGGCCAGCTAACTCATTGACAGCTGCCAAGTCAATATTCTTGATATTTTATTGGCCCAATCTCATAATGGTTCTGTGTAAAAAAAAAATAAATAAATAAATATTGTTTAGTTATTAGTTATAAACCGTAATTATGCTCCACATAAAAACTTTGAAACATATCTCTACGATTGAATCAAATCCACATTGTATGACTTTCACTTTTTCAGCTGAAATTAATTAACTTTTGCCCAATTGAATAAATTATTATTTCTACATCTCATTTCTTTACATTGATCAGGTTGCCCTTTTAAGTTTCATGCAGTACGACGTTTAGCATTTCCTGTGTAGATGACATCACTGTGATGCACTTCCTGTGATATTTTGCAGGGGATCTGGCTTCTCACTTTGGCTGCACCGTGGGCCTCAAAGACTCCGTCACAGCAGTCGTATTTGTGGCACTGGGAACGTCTGTGCCAGGTGAGAGCATGTTCATGTCCTGAATATTGTGACGATTTAGTCAGGGGATTGATTATTTTAGTTTTTTTCCATCAGTTTCACAAAAACTAAAGCTTAATTCTCCAAAATGGTGAAACAACAGTTTTACACGCAACAGGCAAATATCTCAACACTTATCATCGGGCATTTTTAAACCGTTATGGTTTAGATTTTCATTCACCTGCGAGGCAGAGGCAGAAAAATGTGTTCTACGCACCAAAATTCTCCTAACAAGCAGAACCTTGTGGGCCACAGAAATCTCATTTAAGTTCACCGAATCCCTGCTGAGCCTGGAAACCTGCGAGTCAAACCGCGGCAGGTCAGAATGACTTCCAAACAAAGTTTCCATCAAGTAAGAACACATTGATCCAAAACAAATGGTCAGTCGAAGTTGTTTGTGAGCATCTAAGCTTTTTATACACAAAAGTAGATTTTCTTTCTCAAATTAACGTTTTATTTATTTTTAACAGCATCTCCGTTAATTAAAAATGAATGTGCAAAGCCCCTCAAATCACTAAATTTAATGCTGCACAGAGTTGCACTAAGCGTCGGCGTTCTTGCAGCATCATAGCCTTGAGGAATAATGTAGGTGCTTGTTGACGTCACAGTATTAGGAAAAAAAAAAAGCTTTTAATGAAAACAAAAAAAAAACAGCAGTTGTTCTGACTAATGATTATTACAGGTGTATCTGAAGCTGAATTATTTACTTTAAAATAAAAATAAAAAATCCCTGCTACCTTTATTGTACATTTTGAAATGCTTAGTGCGCATAATATTATGTTTTTGCTGCAGTCCGCTGCTTAACAGACTCGCCTTCATCATTTGAGCTTGCTGATTCAGTGTGCAGCAACAGGTGGGGAAGGGGCAGTGCTTTGTTACCCAGTTATTTGAATACCTCGATGTTAGTAACTGTTCCAAGTCCCTCTGAAATACATATAGGCATCACTGTATCTTTTTTTCCAAAATGTTCATTATAACCTTCCATTATTGGATGTTCCATCAGCTTAATCAAATCTTTTCTCCCCTTTTTCATTTGGCATTAAGCTCCATAAGGTCATTAAGAGCAAAACTTCTTCTGGTCAGCGATTTTAGACATAGATGTGTGTTAATCAGTGATCCCCTTCAGGGATCATTTTGTCGACATTTTCACATTTATAATTACCAGGAACTTTCGTTGTTAGTGTTTCTTCCTTTCATTTATAATACAGAGTAAACGTTTTTCTACATAGTTCAGTTCGACTGTTTTCATGACTCCGATTACGGCCAACAGAAACAGAAATGGTTGATGGATAGACATTTGTAGCCCCGTCCACCCTAACAGAAAGTTGCCTTGTGATTATACATGACACTGCAAATGCCAAAAGAGCAAAGAACCGACACATTTACCTGCAAACCATGTAACCCGAGAAATGCCTGTTGTATTGTGAGAACAGCGTTTTGGTAGCGCAGCTCCATTCGTCAAGTTTCACTCAGGTGGTCCGTCCTCCTATTCGGGGGATGAAGGTAATGTGTTGTGTGTATCCTACACACGTACACATCCAGAGAAAAATGCAGACCTGCCAACACCGCGTTCACAGATCGATACATCAGCTAGAAGAGGCCAGAAAGTCGACTGCAAACAGATGTGCACACGGTCGGCAGAGTTTCAGAACAGGAATAAAAAGTGCTTTCACCTTCCTGAGGCCGTCACCCAGATTAAGAGAATCTCCCCGGCTTCTCTGACATACACACACCAAAACAAGCTCACACACATCGACACGGAGAACCCGAGCCGTGGTGCGGTGGCCATTAAAGTTAATAAAACCCATCCTGTGCTGCGGTTCCAAGATGATTAACCTCGTGTATCACAGTTAGCTCAGATGATGTGCATAAACACGCACATCGAGCTGAGGAAAAGGAGAGAGAGAATTGATAGAGGTGGTAACTTGAATGGGTTTGTAGTTTGAGGACTTGGCAAAAACCTTGTTTACAATAATTAGTTTAGGGCCAAACGATGTTTGTAAGGGGCAGTATGCATTCAGAAAATAGAGGTGAGTAATGGGGCAAGAAAACATCACAATTTTCATGGAATTATAGCTCTTAAAAAAAACATTCAAGTCAAGAACTTTTCTCAACCGATTTTGATGTGTTCAATTCAGAAAATGCAATTTGATTTAAAAGTTAAATAATACCAAAACCACAAGGGCAGTTCACTTGCTACATAACAGCAAAACATATTCCATCCTAAGTCCTCTGCACCAATTTATTTTTAACATTAGGTTGGCATTATTGTCATCCTTATTTCAGCAGTAGCAGTGGTATTGCTAATGTTTTTCGTAGCTACACACAGTCACTTCGCCTCTTCAATAACCAGCAAATCCTCTGCATTACATTATTTTTGTCAATTGCAAACTGCATTCTGTTGTGTCATTCCCAAAAAATGGGTCATGGTGCAGCGCCACCACAGGCGACGGGGAGGAACATTTAACCTGTATTCTAAATACAAAAAGAAAAGGTAAAATTATTTATACAACTTATAAAAAGTTGCAAAGAAAAGATGATGCCTGCAATCAGTGTTCAGATAAGATAAATCATTCACATTTTAATTTTGGTGCGGAAAATATTTTCGTCAATTTTTAGACAAAGAAAATAACACAAGTCGAAAAAAACCGACCAGCTTGAGCACGTAAACACTCCCAAGCGTCTCCTTCCAATTCAGGAGGCAACAGGGGGGAAAAAAACGGGAAGAGAAAGGCAGGAGACGTAGGCCAGGGGAGGACGGCGAGGTAGAGGAGGAAAAGGGCAGGAAGTTCTCCGGGGAGACGTACTGTCACAGAAGGTGCCGCAGAGTCAAAGCCGCTTTGCACAAACAAGCAGTGAGCTACTGAACATGCAGGCACCCACACACTCTCCCACTCAAATCAGGCTCACAAGCACTCGCAAGAGCAACTGAAGCACACACTCGCGAGCCTTTGCCAGCTGGTGGAGGCATGGCATTAGATTGGACCCAGGAGGCCTTGTTCACAAAACACACAAGCGCTGTTAATGCAGGCTTATGGTACATCGGACTTGACGCAAACAGAGCCACAGTTAGGCCAAACCGGAATGGCTCTGAAAGCATTGAGGTGCATTGGGAGGCAGGGCTGGTGTGTCTTTGCTGGACTATTTTAGTCCATTGTCTTGACCCTTGCTTTCCGTTTACAAGCTGTCCTTCCGGCCATTCTTTTTCCATCCAAATGCAAATGCCAACTTGGCTGTCACTGCAAGGAAGCTCTTATTCATCTTCTGTTACTTCACCTCTCTGCTTTTGCGTTGCTTTTCTCTCCTCGCTCTGCCTTGGCCGGATAAAAACAAGATGGAAACTCCTGCAACAATGGCGAGGCTGGATAATTAGCGAGAGAAAAAGAGTGCTGACTGGCTATTTGTTCACCCAAGAAGCCTATTGTCAAGATTTGGCAGCGCCTTCCAATATTCTGTCAGTAAAGTAATGAAGAGCGCGCCCCCCCCGCCTCAGAGCTTTTGTTGCTTGGCAGACATGAAGCTAGGAGGAACGTTTGGGGGTGTGGAGGGAAAACGCTTTAGCCACCCGGCCACAAATTGTTTGTCTATGAAAATGGAGATTCATCCCTCTAAATTATTGATTAGGGGAATGAATCCCTTCTCACCCGGACAGCCGTCTACAAGATTCCTAATTTAATCTTTTCTGTTTGAATTTGGGAATTGGCTCCGCAGGCTAACCTGGATTAGGACTGCGGAACGAAAGCTAAGCTAATGTGAAGCTGCTGTCGCTTCATCGTATCATGCAGTGTGTGTTGGTGTATCTAAAACCATGATGTATGTGAGACTAAAATAAAGCATGAAGTTATCTAACATATATAAGGCTTGTGTATTTTCATGTGTGTGGCTTTGCTTGGTGCTCGTACATTGGGATGAAGGATGTGAAATTCAGTGTTAGACAGTGTCAATAACACTGTGCCTCATAATGATCATTTGAACACCGTAGGAGGAAAGTTTAATGATCTATACTCTAGCGCCTGGTTTTCTTGTTCCTCTGCAGACTGGAGAACATTTTGAGAATCATAAAATTTGATTTGCCATTTTCTGGGTTATAAGTAATTGAGAATATGGACAAACATTTCTATTTTTCAGACTTTATCTGTTGCCCTTTTGTTTAAATTTGTCCTTCTTACATTCTATCCTTCCCAGCTCCCTTCATTGCTTCTTTTTTTCCTTCCAATTTTATTGTCTTATTTCCTTCTTTCGTTGTGTGCTCACTTTTTGTTCCGTCATGCCTTTCATTCTTTTTTTTTCTCATTCCTTCATTCATTCCTTGCGAGCTACCTGCCTTCCTTCCTCGTCTACCTCTTTCTTCCTTCCCTTTACCTCCTTTTCGTTCTTGCGAATCTTGCTTCCTTTTAAATTCATCAATTGCCATCTAAAAATCTCAAAGAAGTTTAGAAAAAGTGTGAAAATAATAGTATTATAGTTTTAAAGACGAGCCTTTTGATTGTAACCTAAACTAAAGTTTATGTGGCCGCTATTATTTCAGTAAAACTCCCGAAAGATTTAAAAAAAAAACAAAAAAAAACAGCTCATTATTCTGATGACGTCTGTGTCGTAGAAAGCTGATACAAAATCTGAGATTTATTGTAAATTTTAATATTTATACTGATGCCTAAAGTGGCATGGTGAGTTTTCTCCAATCTGTTTCCTTTTTATTCTTTCTCTCCATACAGATACATTTGCCAGTAAAGTTGCAGCCATACAAGATCAGTATGCAGACGCCTCCATTGGCAACGTGACAGGCTCCAATGCCGTCAATGTGTTCCTGGGCATCGGGGTGAGAACCGAGCTAATTTCAATGTTTCTCTTTGCTGGTTTTGCCTTTGTAGCTACACTTTTCTAAAACCTAAACGCGTTCCACATCACTGAGTTTGTGTCTGCCTCTGTCTGGCAGGTGGCGTGGTCCATTGCTGCCATCTACCACAACAGCAAGGGCCACGAGTTTAGGGTCGACCCCGGCACTCTGGCTTTCTCCGTCACACTCTTCACCATATTTGCCTTCATCTGTGTCGCCACTCTGATGTACCGGCGGCGGCCAGAGATCGGCGGGGAGCTCGGTGGGCCCCGGACTGCGAAGGTCCTGACCACCATGCTGTTCTTCAGCCTGTGGCTTCTCTACATTCTCTTCTCCTCACTGGAGGCCTATTGCCACATCCAAGGCTTTTAAGAGAGCGAGCGGAGGATCCCGAAGAGAAGGGTGGGACAGAAGAACAGGAAGGATAGAAGAAAGGGAAAATAATGGGATGGATTCTCGGAAATTTAAGGTTGTCTTATTGCTCTATTACTCCCTCCCTCTGTGCAATACGTTTAATGACAAATGAATGGATGTATGTACAGGTGAAGGACTTTCAGACGCACTCAAGAATCTAAAAACGCGGTGGAAGGAAGAAAAGACGCGTGGAAGAACATCATACTTGAGAATTAAAGCCACTACAGAAATTACTCAACTGATAGCAAAAAGGAATACAAAAAAAAAAACATTTCTCCTCTTACTCCACAAATCCTCACCCATCAAGCTGTCTTGACCAAATTCATGTTTAAACGCATAAGACAAACTTACTGACATGCACAGATGTGATAAATGTCTTTTCTTCCAGATGAATCAGACATGATCCGAACATCCAGCCCGATCATCAGTGCTCCAAGTATGACGATGTGGCCTAAACAGGAGACCTCCTCAAGTTGGAGCATTGATTCTCTTGTGTCCAGCTCCAAAAAATTGTCAGTGCAAGCGTAACACACAGTAAGAACAACCCATATTCTCGGCCACATCCAATTATCGACAACCATCTGTGTGTCTGCAGGAGTACGAGGGTGTGTTGATGTGCTTAGGCGCGGTAGGACAATGGTAAACTACTGTGAAAAAAATTTTAAAATGCCTCTTGTTTTTGCTGTTGCTGCGTAAGACAAAAATGCTATTGTACTTGAGGTCTTCTTGACTCTCGCGGCTTGTAGAAAATGCTGAATTGGGAATTTCTGTTCTGGGAGGGGCCCGTTCTTTGATCATCGCCGGGGTGGCACGTGTAAATACTCTGAGGCGGACGCACGTTTCAACTCGATTGATTTCGTTCTGAATGTCTTGGTTAATGCTGCACGCCTCATCCCCTCAACCCCGTCGAAGGGCCCTTCGTTTTTGTTTCTTTATACTCTAGATGTATATGATTTAAGGTCCTTTCTCAATCAAAGTTGGTGGTGGGGATTAATGTGCTTTTACCTTTAATAAGGCCATGTCTGAGAAGACGCACTGGCCACTCTACCGTTAAAAACTGTTAGAGAAACCATAGTCGTCGCATTAATATCAAAGTTAATCTTCTTTATTTGTTTTTTATTTGTTTTTTTAACACTGTGGGATCTTCTTATTTTTCCACAGTTGAGATTTCCGCAACCATATTTCAGTGAAATCAACTGAAAATCATACATGCAAATATCTGCAAAATCTGATGGACTTTCTGTCAAATCTGTTCCACACGGTTTGACTCTCTAAACAAGTTTGGACAACATCCCGTCTCCTAAGCAACTCGGTGCCGGTTGTTCAGTGAACTATTTGAATACTTCTAATATCAAGGGCTTTGTTACAACAAAATACTAATTCCTGATTCTGGCTTTTGGTTTATCATTCTTAAAACAGACGTACATTGGTCAATGGCGAGGGCAATGTAACACATGATGATGAACTTCGTTGACTCTTGCTTGATAGAACTTTGCTTCATTGGATAAAGCATTGAGTCTAGTACTAAGAAGTGCTTGATTATTGTCTCGATGTGCTCAGATAAAAATCACATCCCTGGTTGAGTCCTATCCTATTTCGACTAACATTGTTAGTCTTTCTTTAAGCTACGTCAACTCATAACAGAGTAGCTCCCTTCAGACTGAATCGCAACGGAGTTTAGCTACAAGGCAGTTGCCATTTTTTTCTTAAGTGTCTATTTTTTAAGACCAAATATTTAGTCCAAACATAAAAGCCGATTGATAGAAGAAAAAAAAGGCTAATGCATAATTTGAATGACAAGGTTGTTGCCTGATGTGTTTGTATGTTCAGACTGTTGAACATAAGACAACAGACAAAAAATATTTATGTCTCCGATTCACTGGTAAAATTCCCCCCAAAAAAGTCCAGTTTTACTTAATAATGTAGGACCCAAGTGTTTGTCCTATAAAATCTGTGTTACTACTTTGACTAAATTTAAAACTTGGCACACTCCTAAGGAAGCTTAAAAGAAGAATTTCATTGTCTGATTGCAGAGAGGCAGTGGTCCAAATGGCACAAAAAAAAAAAAAAAACAACTTTGAAACATTAGCTTTACTGCCCTTTCATTCTATCTACCAGACTTTGCAAAACCAATCAAAGCTCATCCAAAACCAGACATTAAAACAATGAACATACCCTCCAAGTTGTTGGTGTTAAACTTTGCATCAACGGCGGAAAAAAAGGAGCCCAAAATATTAATAAGCCTAATTTGACTGTGAGAAGTTTAGACTTCAGACTGTTATTTTATTTATTCAGCTACAACCATAAGGATCTCAGCGTACACACACTTGTACTATAGCACTACTGTATGCAATTTAATTGGCAAGTATTTCCCATGTGAGATTTTTTTTGTTTTGTTTTTTTTTTTACTTGATGTACAATAAACAGTATTTTAAACGTTATCTGTAAAATAATTAGTCCGGATTAGATGTAAACCGTTGTAAACTTAGCAGTAATTTTGTCGAAGACCGTTGTCGATGCCAGTGAGAGTAGAGCAGAGGCATTCATTGGATGTAAATCCAGAGAATTTTGAAGGACATTATAAATGTTCTAAGTTTTATAAAATAATTAAGTAGAACTGTAGACAATTAGCTGATAGTAGAGGACGTTCGATCGGATAAAGATCCAACAACCTGGCTCAGACAGCCACTTGTGTTGCTAATTAAACAAAATGGCGGAGAAAAAAACATCCCGACTCTGGAATATGAAAAGCTCTGTATTAGACAGCAGTTGTCGTATGAAGCCTTTGGAGTGGCAGTTTACCCCTATTTTGCCAAAGGGACATCTTTCTATCAGAAATATTTGTAACCCATCCAGTAAATGGTTTTCTAATCAACATCTCTTTCCAAAAACACCAAATATACTATCACATTTCTTTAAGGAGCTACAGGAAATGGGTGTTGTTTAAGCCTTTCTAGGTCGATTTTTATGTATTTGTCTCTTCACTGGCATGGAGCTGAAGGTTTATACACTGTAAACAACTTAAAATGAAGTTATGCTAGCACGTGCAAAAAAAAAAAACGTAAGAAGCTGCATTAACTTTAAATGACTTCAAGACATGAATTTTCTTAGACGTTGCAGAACGTCTACAGCAATGAAGCACTTGCAACAATGCAATTTTTTTTTGCATTCAGACCATCTGTTGCACAATTTTACCAGAATCAAGCGTTTTTCTTTTCGCTAAAAGGCGAGCGCTCTCTCTTGCAACAGCAGCATTGTTGCACACAGTTTCTATATGCCTACCTTGACCGGCGGCGTTGGCTAACGCGAAGCTAATGGGAGGGGTTCACACCATCAGAACCAAGGTGGGGAAGCTAATTTACTGGCTAGCAAATGTTTCGTGGCTACCAGCAAATCTGCTAGCTATGACTGTAAATACTAAGCGGGCAGGTTTTTGGTTTTTTTTTTATTCATTAGCCTATTTTCCTATTAAATAATTGCAATAGCTCTCCAGTTAGCTTCTTGGCTTGGGCCTGCGAGTAACAAGTCTAGAACACTAAACAAAAGCAATGATGGTTTAGACAAATGAGCTGTAGTCTGCAGTCATTTTGGGGCTTTTTTTTTTTGCTGTTGAATAGTAAGATTTTAATATGAAGGAAAAACCTTGCACTGCTTCATGTTGCCAAGTGAAACGGCTACAGAACCGTTTTGCTAGCAGAGTTGCTTTTGCTGTAAACAGATTTTTTTTTTTGTTCTGATTGATTTACACAGTAATTACAATGTTCTTGTAAAAAAAAAAATTATAATAATAATCCAGTGGTGTTGAATCAGTTGTTAACCATTAATAATGTTGCTACTAATGTAAAAGTTGATATGTCTCTGTTGCCTAATTTACTCCTTAACTTGACCGACTGTCTGACGGACTGAGAAATAAATACATGCAACACTGGACAGTCAAAGGAATGAGGGGAAAGGAAGGACAGAAGGACGGACACCCCCTCTGGTAGGAGACGAGCAAAGAAATGTACTGCTGGGATTTCAACAAAAAAATAAATAAAAAGAAAATTACCAAGAGTTATTTTCTACCTTTAAAGTAACATTTAACAAATAAAGTTACAGGACGCTAACAAAGAGAAGACAGAACGAAAAAAAATATGTGGAGGACGAAGATGGAAATAAAATAAACAAATAAATAATGAAGTTACAGCCATACATTGATTTCTGGGCCAGTGAGACAACGGACTCCTTCTGCCCAGCATGTGTATTGTTATGAAGTCTTATCTGTCCTTGTGTGTTTTCATGCCCTCCCTCTTTCTTTCTTTCTTTCTTTCTAAATGTCCTGCCAAAAGTAACCAAAAACAGGCAGTAATCTTTGTTCAGTTTCCTCCCCCGAAAAGCCAATCGTTTCACCCGCCCTCCATCTCTCCCTATGCCAAGTTTTCCATGTCTTGGAATGTCGATGTGCTACTTGTTGACACTGTGCATGAATGATGACATGCCTGTACATAGTTATAGAGAATCGTATCCCATTCCTATGGTGTTTGACGGGAAGAAGTCTGAATGTTGTACAGATTTGGTTCTTTCCGTTGATCTTCTTCTTGGTTACGGTTTGGTGTAGAGCTAACTTTTTTTTTTTCTTTTTTGTTGATTCAAACAAAGCTGCAGAGTCTCTGAATTAATTGCACATTATCATTAACCGAGATTTATGTTTAAAAAAATAGAAAAGGCAATATCTGCTGTTATTGAATGAGAGAGGCGATAACGGAGTTGTATATCTTAAATCTATATGACAGTTGCATGGGTTATTTGTAAAAAAATAAAAAATCTTAAAAAAAAAAAAAAAGCTGAAAATGGGGGGAAAGGGGGAAGAAATACATGGCTTGCTACTTTTAATACCATGGCTGTATTCTGACAAATGAAGAATACTGTATGTACATCTAAATGTTATTTTGTCTTTAAAGAAATCATATTGTGTATATACTGTACAGTGTTATCAGTGGGATGACCTATATGGCCATACGGTAACCATAGAGAATTAATTCAACATATTTATTTAAAAGGAAGAACGCTCGCTACACTCAAGAATGACATATATTGCCTTTTTGGAGGAGTTAAAAACTTGTCTTTCTCTCTGCCTTGTCTCTCCTTTCCGCAAATTGAGATTTTTCTTTCCTAGATGGGTTTGTTTTCCTTAACTCTCCCGTCTTGCTTCCTGCGCCTTTTATTTTCCAGTTGGGTTTTTTTAAAGTCGAGCGGTTGCCGTCGATTTCAGGCCGCGTCGCGTTTTCTGTCGATCTTTTTGGCGTACTTTATGCCTGGCTGCTTTCCACACTGACTCAACAGTATCTCCATGCTGATTCCCGCCCACCTGATTTTCTGTCTTGTACCTCTTTATCTAGTTACGCACAACATATCTGCATGTGTCCTCAATGGTCTTTTTGTCTCAAAGAATCGCTCATCTGTATTTAAGTCCCCCATCTGTCTTGTTTTGAACCATCTGTTAGATTTCTTGGTTACTAAAGCCCTTTGCGTTCACATTTCATTTTTAATCCCTCAAATCGCATCTTTCTTTAATACGCTCTGCCTGTCCTTCTTTTACCTCTCCCACGGTGTAGTCGGAGAACTTCACGTTTGCTGATTTGGTGTGTGTGTGTGGGTTTTGTTTTTTTTTTCTTTTTGGGAAAATGGAACAATAACACAAGTTATTTAGGTTTGCAATAATCTTTTTTTTTTCTTGTTTGTTTTATAATTCCTATATGCCTCGTTTCTTTGTTGGCATGTACGTGTGTTTTTAATTTTTGTTAGGCAGAAAGTTGTTCTGTATGTGTGTCGCCACTAACTGTGACTGCTCTCCATGGTACTTCTGATAAGTCCAGTAAAATAAAGTTTGGGATACCCAGTTTCAAAGACAACTTGTGTCCACTGCCTTTCTAAAGTGTGTACAGTTTTGCTGATTTGAAATTGTTTTAATCGGTAGCCATAGTGGGGGCCAAACAAAGGTCACACCAGCTCTTTTGTGCTATGCAGAGAAGACAAAAGTGCGGTCAATGTCATCTGTTTTAGTCTCGCACAACACATTAATGAGGTGTGGGAGAGTAAATCCAAATGTAGAAAACTGACACCCCACTTAATGTGATGTTCTTTCTAAAGAAATGTTCACATATGAATATCTGATCTTTCCTCTCTTTAAAGGAAAGTCATTTTAATGCAGGACATCACCTACAACTTAAGCTTGTTTGACTTATTCATTACAGTGCGTTTAAAGTCTATGTGGAGGCGAGTCCAGGGCTGTTGCGGGGCGGTTGGAGCGTCTAGCGCAGCGAGATTTGAACCGTTCGAAGAGTCAAGAGCGTCCAATGGAAAACAACAGCTAGAGTCAGACGTGCCTTCGACGAGCCTCCACATAGACTTTGAATGTAAACCAGACGTGCAAAACGCAAGGGCAAAATATCTAGCTTCTGCATTCAAAGTGCACAGGCGTCAAACTTGAAGCGTTGGACTCATTTTTGACGCGTGTAACACTTTTGGTTTGAACGCACAATGTCAACAAAAATGTATATTCTGAAGCACAAAGTTAGCACAAGCTAGTGTTGCCACCTTTGGCTGAAGTTCTGACATGTCCCCTGTAGCCATCTGCCACTCTTTAAAATTGTCCTGAGGAAATGTTTACCCCCTCCTAACTTCGAGCCGTGGGATGTCTGAGGGGTATCTTGCCCAAAAAGCTCTGGGCAAGTCACCCCACAACATCTCAACTGGTTCAAGAGCTGGTCATTGACTCCACCCATTCCTCTACATTTCAGCCCAATGGATTCTTTGGTATGTTTTGAGTCATTGATTTGCTAACAGAGTCCAAATATGGTTCAGCTCATAATTGTTTCATATTTCTGTCAAGCACTCTCTCATACGGTGGATTCTTTGATGGTGAGCCGGTCATGTCCTGCTGCAGCAAAGCCAAAGGTCAAATATCCTTCAAAATGCTAAGAAATGCTGTGATATGTCTATGTATTTTTATTTATTTATTTTTTGGGGAATAAATGTAAGGGTACCTCATGTATTTCTCACCATATTATACTGAAAGTCTTCAGCTAAATTAAAGAACCTTTAAAAATATGCTACTATATGCTACTTGAATTGTTGAAGTTGATATTGAATAGCAATTTATCCAAATATCCTCGAAAAACTGATAATCATTGGCCGTCAAATTTTGACCCGGCCCAATTTCAAACAAGATTCAAGGTTTTTCCAAGTACATCGTAATCTGAATGAAATTTGTTTTGCATCTTGAAAATAAGCATGTGGAAAACTGAATTGTATTGTTAAATAATGAACACTGAATTGGTTCCAAGCCCCCTGCGTACCTCGCCAAAACCTGCGCAGCACTCAAAAACAATCACTGTAAGCATAACAGAGTAATTAACCACAGTGTTGCTCGACACATTGTCCAGGGAAACAAAACAATGAGAACAACTAGCACAGTGTGAGATGTGTGTATGTATCAATCCAGCAATTTAAAAAAAACTATTTTGGAAACGACATCCTTCAATTCTATATAAATTCCCATTATAACAAAGTGAAACTCGCGTTGTCGTTTGAGTGAAGATGTGCAACATTGCACACACCGCTTTGATTCCTCTGGAAGTGAACACCTCCAGTGTTGGCTGCTCTGCCTGTTAGGTGCTGAGGGAGGAGGGAACAAAACACACAAGTAGAAAGTAGAGTACAGGAAGCAGCACATAAAGCAGATTCCTTCACATCAAACCCAACACTGTGAAAAGCATGCAGTGGGCTGCCACGCTCTCTGGATCGTGTACTTGCTATTGACATCCTACACACTTATGCCCAGAGGAAAATTTGCACATTTGATGCCAAGGCCAACAACACTATCTGAGGATGTTGCGAGGAGCAACCATTGAAAACCAGAACCGGCAACAGAAGCGGCAGCGGTGTGTTGGATTCATCTTTAGAACGAACACTGATCGACAAACTCTAGTCACCAGTGACTTCACATGTCTGTGACGCCCTAGAGAAGACATGGGCGAAATAAACTGTAAAGTCCTAAAGACTTCAAGCAAAGGCCAGGGGCTGAAGACAGTTTAAGAAAATATTGTAAAAGTCTTGAACATCAAGCAACGTCCAAAGTAGAAAGCCTGGTAAAAAAATAAATAAATAAAAATAAATGAAATAAATAACTGTAAGGCTTAAGGTTTATGTGTGACGTAATGAGATCAGGAAATAAAAACTGTAAATAAAGAATGGATTGAGCCGTTTAAGATAAGTGGAGTTCAATGAATTGATCAAGTTATCGATGTCCAACCAGAGCCATATTCTGAAAAGGGCGTCAGCCTAACTCTCAATTCCTCTAATTTTATTCCAACTCCCTCTCTATACCAGCATGGAAACTTTCAAGAGTTTTTTTGTTTGTTTGCTTGTTTGTTTTTATCTGGACTGGGAAAACAAAGACTTGCTACCTTATTTTCTGCATACTTGTGCAGAGCAGATGTGAGCTTTGAGAAATGAAGTTGGTATTGTAGAGCCGCAGAAGACGGGCGTTGTGCTGGACTCCAAATGGACAAATGAAGTTGGCTAGGTTTTACTATTGTTGCCATTGGTTTTCATCATTTGTGGACTCATAGCCTGGATGAAAGCAATTAATCCTTCAAAGATAAAATCGTACATTTAAAAATATTTGTATAGTTGGCGACTAAATTGGCGACTAAAATACTACATACCATTCAAATATTTAAAGCTGAAGGATACACCTCGAGGTTTTACATGATATTGTTAAAATGGTATCATCATACTCATTCGGAATGCTCATCTTTTACACATCATTACACTGATGTGTAAAAGAAATTAAACCATCATTTTAGCCTTTTGTTCATTGACAGCAATAAAAGGCAAAAAAAAAAAAAAAAAGTCAACAGCATTGGTTGGTACAGCAAGTCTCCTTTAACATAGACATGTAACTTTAATGCCACTTTTGTTTTTTGTGCTTTGACAGGACAGTAATGAGAATCAAAAGTGCACTAGTTCTATGAGAAGTGAGGATCATTTCTCCCTGGTGTTTTAGTCGTGGATTCTAGAGAGTTCTTTTAAAAACACAAGTGACGTCAATCTTCACTTTTTACTGTTGCTGTGTGATAAGTAACAGCCATCAACAGCACGATTATGCAAAATATCCCCTAATGTTCCCAAATATAAACCCAGACTTATTTGTTTCTCCAGGCTTTATTGAAAGCCTTTAACAATAACGCTCAAACGTTCTATTGGGAGCTGCATTCTTATTTGAGTTGCGATAAATTGAATTTCAGCCGGCCATTCTTCTCCTTTTTTGTCTCGACGTCCCATTAACATCAAAATGCATTTCCATTTATTTATTCACTCCCGACAAGAAAACTGGCATTTGTCTGAATGCCTTGAACGTCTATGACTGTCATCTGACTTGTTCACTCATTGTGCCTGAGATGAAAAGCAACATTTGAATCAGTGCTGATTACGGCTGGCTGTTTTCTTGTTTTCCAGCTACTTTCGCAGCAGCTTTTCTCTCCATCAATCTTCTTTTCTATTGCAAAAAAAAAAAACAACCTTTGACTACAGGACTTATTAAATCTCTCTGTGCTGTAACAGATGTGAAATTAAATCATTTATTTTCCAACTACCTGTGATTGTAGTTTTACAAGAGGAAAAGATGTTTTTGAGACAATCAAAGAAGAACTCAAAGTAAAATGAAAAAATAAGAGAGAGATTCATGTTGGGAATGAAATAGGTGTTGGAAGTCAATTGAAATTTGACATGCCCTGACAGAGCACAAACATTTTATTCAAAATATACATATATACATAATGCCCTGAGACAGAAAATCAAAGAGGGCTTCAAAGTAGAAACCCTGAGTGTGAAACTGTGTTAGAGGCTTGTTTTGTTAGATTTAGGAAATATTCAGACTAACTTTTTTTTTTGGTTGGTGCATTGGAAGTATTCAGTCTCATTTAAGAGAGAGACTGCGTTGGCTGAATTGAAGCAGCACTTCAATTATACATCACTCAAAGCAGACAAGATAAACTTTTTCTGTAAGTTTTGTCTGCATACTTCAGTTGCATGTGTCGAATCAGGTTTGTCTTGAGAAAGAAATGATAAAGCAGAGCCTTTTCTCAGGTGATGCATGCGTATCATACGCGCACGAGAACTCAAAATAAACTTAATTTTCTAAAACTTGTGAAAGATTTTGGGGTAATGGAAAGTCTCTTTTTTTCTCATTTTGTTATTCAAAACTGTTTTTTGCTAAGAAAACAGCTCTAATTCTGGTTACCCTAAGATGTCAATCATTGCATCTTTTGGATTGTTTGTTGGTTCAATGTAACCGTCTTTGATGTTTCACAATCACATGGCCACAAAATGGCTTTCTCCACAAAACTGAACAAAATGCTAAATTTCTAAATTTCTAAAGCGTATGGTCGGCTGATCTTTGCCTAAAAGTAACAGGCCGTTTACGTGTTTCTCATCTTTTTTAAACAATCAGGATATTGTCCTGTCCCGCAACAGCTAACTAAAAGATGAGTTTAATTTTCTTTCTTCACACTGCCACTGTGATGGATTGTTCCCATTCGCAGTGATTTATCTTCCAGACTCCAATTGCATCCTCTTCCTGTTTGAGGAAGTTTTTGCTCTAATTTATTATAAACAAATGCCTTCCCTCTGACCATTTGATGTACTCCTTCAAGGACCTGTATTTATGATGCGCGTCGCCGAATGACTTGTTTTATGCCCCTCCGTCTTTGCAGGTGTTTGCCTTGGTTCTTTTCATCACCTCCCTGCTGCGTCTCGGCTCAAAATCTTGTTAGGCCGTCCATCAAATTGGATTTTTAGACATGTTCTCGTCCGCTCGAAGGTTACCAGGCGAGAAATGACTTTTCGAATTGAAGTCCGACAGTGCTCGCGTGGCCGCCCCTGAATGCTGAGCGTGGCCTGAAACTGTCACAAAGTCTGCGTTGGCTGTCAAATTATGAAGAACCACTTAGTGAATAACAAGAGAAAAAGCCTCTGAATTCTTTCTTGTGGCTGCTTGGACCTCTTTGTTGAAGCTGTCAGTGCTCAGCTAAAGCCTATACATTTAAATGTTGATTATGAGGTTTTCAAAAGCAAGACTGAAGGATAAAGGTATAATCCACGTGAAGAAAGCTGTTGCACCGAGCTGTTTGTACTCAAGGTACGTTTTTGTACTTTTAGCCAACATTTGATTGTCTGGCTCAACTTTTTTTGCACAAAAGCCTTTGTATTTGAGGCATTTGTCTGGTAACAGACATTTACACAATTATTAGACAAGTTGTATTTTAGATGACTGGTGCTCTGTCATTAAAAAAAAAAAAAAAAAAGCTTAATAGAGCTCAGATCTGATTATTTATTGAAGTAAATGCGAGGTGTTGGCTTTCTTTGGAGAATATCTGTGTGGGAAATTGTTTGGACAACTGTAATAGTGCAGATTTGTTATGCAACTAAATGAAAAATGAAAGAAATTCTCAACCCACTACTTTTATTTTGTTTCGTGTTAAAGTAAAACTAGTGTCCATTAGAGTTTCTCTTGCTTCAGAAGCGGAGCAGAACTTGCTGAAACGGCTACCCGAAAGCCGCCAGAATTCTGAAAGGGTTCTGAGCCTCTGTTTCTCTAATAAGCAGAAAATAATCACGGTGATGAATTCTCGACCGCCACTCTCAGACGATATTTCTCCCGATTTCCTCCTTCCCTCCTGGGACAAATCATCACATAAGTCTTCACTATATAGTCTCTAATTTTATCTGGATGCTTTGCCATCACTACTTACCTTTTCAGTAGATGTGTGTGTTATACCTTTTGCTGCACTCAGCTCATTTTTATGGTTCACATTTTTTTATTCACACATTTCCTGTTTTGAGACGGAAATCAGAAGACGACTCAAATTGAAACATTAAAATGGCTATACATACATTTTAAGAAAATGTTGTGGGGTTTACCACTCATTAATTTTATTAAGAGTCTATAAAGAGCTAGGTCTGTTGATAAGGCACTACAGATTTTCTGCTTTTGTCACTAAGAATGTTTTAATAAACTATGTGTGTGCTGTAAAGGGAAAGACTTTAAGGGAGCTTTAAACTTTAGAGGATTTAAAACATTAATGAACAACACAGTTGTTCCCTTTTCACAGCTGTCAATAATGGACCTTTAATAAATAAAATGTTAACAATGATTGATTATGCATCATAGGCTACTTCTAACTCAGTGCTAAGTAATCTTGCTGTTGGAGTGGAGCGAGTGGAATCCAGCGGCTGCCCTCAGGGATGAAAACAACTCAAATAACCTCCATGACTCTGCAATAATGCTAAGTGAATTAACAAACTTATGAGCAAATTCTATGAAATCACTAAACACATAAAACGTAAAGTAAATGATTGCATAGAAGTTCACGAACTTTAGGTCAGTATTTAATACATCCACATTTAGCTTCATTTGTTCCACTGATTCTGTATGAACATGTCAGGTTGGTTCATGTAGAAATAGTTATTTTCTGCATCCATGATGCAGCCAATGCCATGCTTCATGGTAGAGTTTTTGTGTTTATGATGACATGCAGTGTTTAGTGTTGACCAAACACAGCGTTTGGTTTGGTCTGATGTCCAAAACGAAAAATACTTGTTTCATCAGACCAAAGAACTGTCTTCTTGAGGTCTCCCGTCTGAATTTGACATGAATTCAAAACAGTGTTTTCTATGAAATATATATATATATTTTGCTACTTTCTAATACAGATCGGACGGGTTTGGAGCCTGGACAACAGTTGTTGAATGTGTATCTTCTGTTATATTCCTGACAGTGGACATGCATGGAGGACAATTGGAATAATGTTATGAAGATATATAGATCTAAAATAAGTGACTCAAGGAAATCAGCTGGACGTTGTTGAGATAATTTGTACCAACTGGAATCAGTTATCTATAATGTGACTGTATTTTATTAGAATTTTAATTGAATCGGACAGGACGACTCCCAATTCAACGTTTACACTCGTATGTGAAAAGTCACTGCAAACAGATGCACAACTGTACATCCATACATCTTTGAAAAGCAGAGGTATAGCCTCCTGCACAACCAGCAAGAATGCAGCAAGTGGTTTCAGGACAGTAAGTCTGTTGACTTACTGTCCTGAAACCACTTGCTGCGTGGTGCACTTGCAATTGCACAACGTGTACAACAGTTAAAACCAGCTGACCAAATGTCAGCTGCTTGGGTTGCTAGGTGACGGGCAGTGCCTGCTGATTTGTGACATCACATTCAGACTGTTCATTTTTCAGACACAAAAAGACATTAAGTCATTGCCAAACAAATGCTTGGGTGTTTGTTTTTTGAAGCGCTGTTTTAAGAAGTAGTAGAAACCCAAATTGAAGTACAAGGACTTGCAAAATGTGAATTTTGCCTAATAGGTCCCCTTTAAAACATCCCTATGATTCATGCTTTAAATTTGAGTCAGTTGACTTTCTTGTTTCATATTCTTATATTTACATCACTATTTTGAACTCTCATATTCAGCATTATGTGTGATGGCGTTAAACGTAGAAAGCATTTACCACACAAGTATTTACCTTGACAATGAAAAGATGTGATTTGAGTGATTAGGTTTATTGTGTGGTTTGGTGGGGGGAGGGTAGTAAGGGATCCGTACCCTGAACAAGGTCTGTCTGGTGACGCCCCTGTCACCTAGTCCTTTTCTCTTAGATTTGCAAACACCCACACACACACACACACCCACACACACACTTTAGAGCAGGTTACTCTGTGTCAGTGACTGTTCTCTGTTGAGAGGTTGTGGGCGATGTGATGATTTCGAGTTACTGTGGCAATTCTCCGTTGCCGCGGTGACGCTTCTCTCGACAACCAAAATGCAGCCTGCAATCACAGACACCCGCGTGCCGCTGACTAACACCCGTACTCGGCGCTGGAGAGGGGAGACGGGATGAGCAGCATGTCAGTGCGGTCGCGATTAATCGGACCCGCACACGCACAGCTCGCAAACATTAAGGCTCTTGATGTCGCAGTGATGCTCTCATCAATGCAAGACATCATTTAGATGGGCCCCCTCGTCAAAAAGACCAATCCATGGCATTTACTGTGATCCGTTGGACGAAATACTGTACGATATTCATTATTGGCATTTCACTACAACCAAATAAGACTCTGTCCAGGTGTTCAGATATCTCGGTTTTACCCATTAGTCCGAAGAACAATAATTTTTGATCTTTGTCTACGTTCTCTCTAGTAACCCGTAGTCTGATCTTCATGCTCATCGAGAGCAATGTTTCGCCGAGGCACTCCTTCCATGCCAAGTAAACTTGTGTGATCTCTTTCTGATTGTACAGGCACGTACTTTCATGTCATACCAAGACCCTAATGTAAGTCCCTGGTTGATGTTTTCATTGTTTGAAGACTTCTTTTAGGATCTTACAGCCTGCAGTCAGGGTAAACTTGACCAGACAGACCTGGGCATGTTGGGAATAAATACATAACCTTCAATCAATTAGAATATCACTGAAAAGACCATGTATTCTAGGAACTTTGTCACACATTATATAAATAAATTTTACACAAATAGATGTTTGAAACCCTGTATAATCTGTTCATTATGATGATTTTTCCACTCACTGGCAGTGAAAAATATGACATTTAAATTAGAACATTACAACAGAACAATAAAAAAAAACTGAAATGTGGTTTTAATGAAAAGTATGTGGAATACCTACTTAAAGGTTGTTGTTTTTTTCAGAATGTACTTTTAATCTTACAAATGAGCCTAATCTAAACTCATATTCTAATTTATTAAATATGACTCAGTATACAGTTTCACAGATTATCTGTCTCACACTATTATGTTAAAAACAGAAACATATTTTGGTAAAATTTATCAGCTGTAGTTTTAAGGACCTTCAAACATATCTAAAAAATCTGATTTGGATTGTTAAACATAAAGTTTTTTAAAAATAATAATCTAGCCTAATGTAGGATTTTCAGTATGCAGATAATTCCAGCTAAAACTGAAGTATGACATGATCAAAAGGTGCAAAGGACATCAATACTTTTGCAAGGCACTGCAGCTCATTATCCCTCTTGAACAATTATGTTTGAGTGTAAATCGTGTCTTCATTTTTGGTACGTGTAGATCAGGGGTGCTCATACTTTTTGAGACCAAGATCTACTTTTTCTCTCACCAGCTGGCTGAGATCTAACTCATGACACGAAGACATAAAAATTGTAAATTAAACCTTATTGACTTATACTTTATTTTATCTGCTATTTATCAGTTATAGCAGATAAAATAAAGTGATAGAAAACCTAATGCAGTTTCTTCCTCAGTGAGATTCTGACACTGGGAGCAGGTTACTGGTTTCTCAGGCAGAAGCTGGTTGCAAACCTGAGGTCAGCAGGTGTCAGTCAGTTATGGAAGATCTGAAATTTGGTATAATGACCTCAATATGAGAAACTACAGACTGATAGGAGGAACCAAAGAGCTCTGTAAAGATAAAGGTAAATCTTCTG